>APFE030824929.1:0-13878 GCA_000404065.3 Pinus taeda | reverse complement strand
ATAAGGACTTCACCTAGCTGTGAATATGTTGCAATATTCGCTTTTAAAGTGGCAAATGGATCTTTGTGATCAAGCCCTCTACCTTTGTAGATTTTTGAAACCTGCGACGCAAAATAGCATGTTGCAATTCTGATGTGGTTTCCATTTTTTGATATTTTAAACCAAATGAATTGCTTATTTGAGTCTTCTTTTTCTAATTGAATGAGACAACCTTCTTTCTTATTTACTAAAACCATGATACTCCCGTGCCCTTTTCCATTCCCTGCTACCTTGTTCCACACTGCCATCTTCCAATATCCTTCAAACAGAGGTGTCTTGCACCCTTCATGTTCATGTGTTTCTATGAGGCAACACAGGTCCTAACCCAGGTCCTCGTCTCCATGGGTAACCTCTGCAGTTCCAACAAACTAATCTTAAGGAAACCTGGGTATGACTTGATTGCTATTTATTTTGACATGTAAGACTCCCATTTGAGTCTTTGTCCCTGCTTTCCCATACTGAGCTTGCTTTCTGATTTCCTATTGAAGAGTTTGTTGCCTCTTCTTTATGACCATCTTGTTGCTCTGTTTTGGAAGGAGGTCCAAATCGCGCTATCACGACTTTGCCTTTATAAATCCATGCTCTCTTGCCTTCATCTCTCGCTGCTCTAACCTTTAAAATTTCCTCTCTTCTTTCCTCCTATTGCTTTACAATTAAATATTCTTCTAGGAAAAAACGAGAACCCCTCAAGAGATGTTTCTTGCTTAGAATGATGTATTTATCACCCAAGCTAGGCATAATGACTTTTATGGGCCTGGCTCTCTCCCCGCTAAATTTACCCACCCTCCATGCTTGGCATATTTTTCCTTGCCATAGCAACTTGTCTTTCAAAAAGTCTCTTGCAAGGTCAAGAGTACTTTCATTTTTCCATATTCTTCCACTCCTTTAATAATTATGTTTGCTGCCCTATTTTGTCTTTCCTTGCCTTCACTAATTTGCATGTTGTCAACCTTAATATTTGTTTCTCCTTCCTTATTAGCAGAATTGCTAATAATTTGAGCCCATGTTTTGGAAACTTTGGTGGACTCTCCTTTCGTTTATTCTCTTGCGTTCTCTTCATGGTTGTTTATTTGAGCAATCATTATCCCTTTATCTTGGGATGGTTTCACATTCACCACCTTTGTACTTTCCACTACAGATTTCTTTATGTTTTGCACCTCCGCCTTCATGCGTTGCCATTCTATCTTCCCTATCAGGAGAGCTTCCTTTAGCAATGCCACTTGTTCTTTTAAAACATTATTGCTTTATGCTAAAACCTTGTTCTTAGCTGTTATTATATGCATTTTATGGTCTCTTTCTTGCCCTTTAACTTCTAAGGCCTCCAACCTTTGTTTTGCATTTAACAATTCTTTCACATAAAGATTGGATGACCAGGTGAGAGGTGTGGATGTGGGATTATATAAGGCAGAATCATCAGTGCCTTTTCCTCTGGGCTTCTTGTTGCCACGTGCTTGTAGAGGAGACTTGTTTGGGTGCTTTTTGCGAAGGGCTCGAGTACTTTTCTTTTTAGACCGTTTCTTCCTTGTGTGCTCCCATTTTACACAGGCTATTCTTTGTTTTAAAATGCCCCGATATTGTTTGGAATTGACCCAAACCCACTTCCGAGCTTTGGTGAATGATACAATTTTCACTACAATGATTTAGGAGATGGGTGCTTGCCGTCATCTATTTGGCATTTCCTTAGATTATTGGTTACCTTGGATGAGTTAAAGCATGTCACTTTATAACAAAGTAATGTTGAGAAATTTAATGAATCTCTTCCACTTATTCCAGGGAGATGGTAGAAGATTGTTTTTAATTAACCTATGAACAACGTATTAGTAGATACATTTATTTTAATATAAACAACTAAGCGATACTGAATGCTTAGGCATGGATATTAGCCAGATATGTATTCAAAGGTTTATAACGTTATCTAATTTAATTAATATTTCTTAATATCAAATAACTACAATCTCATGAAATCTGAAGGGGACAAAACTTATTAGGTGAGAATGTTGTTTTAAAAAAAAACATGATTGTAAAATCCCACTTTTTTTAACTCAAATATTTGAGGAATATTTCTTAATATCAAATAACTACAATCTCATGAAATCTGAAGGGGACAAAACTTATTAGGTGAGAATGTTGTTTTAAAAAAAAACATGATTGTAAAATCCCACTTTTTTTAACTCAAATATTTGAGGAATATATGTGCATTATATTTTGAAATTATTACTACTTATTATCCCTTATCTTAATAATGCTTTTACTTATGTTTTTTTCTATATTTATTGTTTATGCATATAGCATTATTTTACTTTTGATATTATTTATGCATATAACATTATTTTACTTTTGATAGGAACGAAATGGGGCCTCTAATAACGATGGCTCCTTTGGTTTTCCATTTTTTGTCGGGTTTTTCTTTTTAGTTCCTTGGGGTTAAACGCACGGTATTGAAATCAACATTTCTTGTCTACGTCTTATATTTTTGGTGTGTTTATTTTGGTAGTATATCTCTTTCAGATGCGGTGGATTATTGGTCGGGGTTTTCGCACGACTTGAGGACTTGTGCCTTGGGCTACTCCGTGACTTTTCCTTGCAGGAATTTTTAATCGCATGAACAAAGAGGAACTTATTAATCATGATCCCGAAGACTCACCACTTTCTGAGATTTTGGTGTCTTTTCTAGAGCACTTGGAATCTTCTACTGACCTTGCTAGGTGCTTGTTCCTCACATCTACCGTTATTTTATTGTGCTCATTGTCCTTGCAATGGCTCGAGATTTCCTTGCTTCTGTCGGGGCTACTTCGGTGTATTTACTTTGTTGTTAATTTTATTGTTGTTCTATGTTGTTACAATCACTTTAGCCCAATTCTTATATTTATTTAACAATCTTTCAAAATAATTTAATCTTCCAATGATTAATAGAAATTGCAGATAGAACAACAAATGCAGTATAAATAACAAGAGACAAATAAGAGACACCAAGTTTGGTCAAAGGTCAAGGAAACACCCCACAAGGGGGAAAACTCTTTCAAATTCTTCTTCTTTTTAGATTGTCATAAAATGTTCAACAAGAGAGAGTACAATGATTCAAATCTCCAATCAAAATTATCCTACAAAGCAACCCAACAATGTTTAGAAATATGATCTCAGAAACAATATTGATCAGAGATAACTTTCTAGCCCATAGTAAACTGTAAAAAATGAAACCCTAGTTTCCAACTACACAAAGAGTGTATGTGTGTGTAGTTGAAACATTTCAACCACACGGATAAGCTTACTTGTCTGTGGTTGGAATCGAAAATTCCCTCTGACAACACTGTGACTACAAATCAAAACCCTAGATCACACTTGTGAGCTTCAAACCTTGCAATTTCGGACACGTACGAATCAATCTCCTTGAATTACTTTAGACCTGTGTGAACCAAATCAAAGAAGAAAGAGAGAATAAGATGCTTGATGATGATCTCCAAATGATGGTCACTTGACTTGTATTTATAGCCTTCCAAGTGTGTCTAGATTCTTCTTAGGGTCAACCTTTCCTTTTGTGCACATGTGGGTTTCCAAATTAAAATCACAATTTTCCTTAACCAAATTAAATTCTTCCAAGGGCTAGGAGGGGTCTTTTTCGTTTGAGGAAGGATGTCGAATAGAGGGAATTTTTCCCTAAGCTATCAAATTAACACTCCCTCTCAGCTAGGGAGAAATTACTACATGCAACATATGTCACAATGAAATATCATCTATGCTCATCTTTGTTCATATGTCGAACATTCTCGAATCTAAAAGAAGAAGAATTTCACATCAAAGGGAAGCTCGAGCTACCACCCTCAATCCATCAAGGTGTCACTTCTACCACCCAAAATCACTACCGGTGGGGAGCCCAATGCTATGACCCAAGAATAATCATCATCATCAGGGAGTTCCAACTCAACCCACATCATAGGGGAGCCCTGCTCAACTCACTATCCAAAGACAATAGGAAAGATAAAACTTATCGTGAGGTAAGGATCACAACTCTCCTATTGCCTGTTGAGCTTCCCATCAAGACCCTAAGGATTCAAGTGGTAGAACACTTGCATCCTTTCACTTGGGCGGGATACTACTTACCGAGAGGTAAGGATCACAACTATCCCAAGTTACTTGGGCAAGATACAACTGACCATGAATGGTAAGGATCACAACTCTCCCAAGTTACCTCAACCCATTAACTAGATGGGGAGGAACAATCCCAATATGCCCAACTTGTGGTTAGGATGCCAACTGGGGTATACTTTATCAAGTCCCAAAGATGACAATAGGCAGGATGCTACTTACCATGTGGTAAGGATCTCAACTATCCTATTGTTAGACAATAGGTAGGATACTACCCACCAAGAGGTGAGGATCACAATTATCATAGTGTCTAGAGTTCCCTCAACCCCGGGAGCTCTCCGACTCAATTCCACATTCTAGTAGCTCAGACAGGGAGGAAGAGCATAGCTCAGTATCCTCAATTAGCTAAGACCCTTACCTAGGAGGGTCACATCCATCAGTCCAAGATACTCTTAGAAGACCAACAACTTCCCTTTTGGCAAAGCCTTGGTGAGTATGTTTGCAATCTGCTTATCAGTCGTTATATAACAGTCTCATGGATCCTCTTTGCACCATGTCGCGTATGTAATGATATTTGATCTCAACATGCTTGGACTTGTTATGGAACACATGATTTTCTGTCAATTTAATCCCACTCCTATTGTCACAATATATCAATGTCGTATCCAGGACTTGCTCAAAAAAATCTCCAAAGAGCTTTCTCAACCAGACCGCCTCATAACTAGCCATGCTCGCAACAATATACAATGCTTATACTATGTTCAAAGCCACTGACTTCTATTTCCTGCTCATCCAAGATGTCATGGAAGATCACAAGCTAAACAACATCCAGATGTGTTCTTCTCGTCAATAATGTTTCTAGCCCAATCAACATCACTGTATCCATGCAATCAAACATCACTTGTAGTATACCTTAGACCCAGATTGATCGTCCCATGCAAATATCTCAAAACGTGTTTAGTGCAATCCAATGTGAATGACGCATCTCAGTCATGAATTGACTCAAGTTGTTTACTACAAAAGATATGCTTGGATGAGTGTTCGCAAGAAACATCAATGATCCAATCAATTGATGATAGTCTAAAGGGTTAGCCAAATTGGGTCCAACAACATCTCCGCATAGCTACTTGAAATTCATCTCCATTGATGTGGCCAAGGACTTGCATTCTGTCATACCAAATTTCTCTAATAACTTCATGACATATTTTCCTTGAGAAAGGAAAATTTCTTTAAGTCTTTGCCAAACTTTTAACCCCAGAAAGTAATGCATCATGCCAAGGTATTTCATCTCGAATTCAAAGGCCAACTCCCTCTTACACTCAATCATCAAAGACTCACTACCTGTCAAGAATAGATCGTCAACACATAAAACTACAATCAAATTCATACCTTGGACCACCTATAATAGAGATTGGGGTCGGCGTTGCATCTTGAAAAACCAAACTTTACGAGATAACTATCAATACGGTCATACCAAGCTCGAAGAGCTTGCTTTAGACCATATAATGCTTTCTTCAACCTGCATACATGTGTTTTCCTATCCTTTAGCTCAAATGCTTGAGGTTGCTCAACATAAACTTCTTCATATAACATACCATGAAGGAACATCGTCCTAACATCCATCTGATCAAGGTTCCATCCTTGACTAGCAACAAGTGCAACAATTGATCTAATAGTGGTGTACCGGGCAACTAGCGCAAAGATATCATCATAATATTCTCCCTCTTTGTGGGAGAAACCTCTAGCCACAAACCTCACCTTGTACTTTTCAATGCTTCCATTAGGTTCATGTTTGATCTTGTATAACCATTTTGAAGTGAAAACAGATTTTCCTTTCGGGCTCGGAACAAGATCCCATACATCATTCTTCATAATTGATTCATACTCGTCAGACATGGAATCCTTACAAACCTGTTCTTTCACTGCTTCTTCAAATGTGGAGGGCTCAGCCTGGATCATAGTGCTCATAGCTACAATGTATCCTTGGTACTTGCAAAGCTCTTTCTTTCTCTAAAGTTCCTCTTGGAAGGAACAAATCTCTTAGCATCTTGTAAAGTTTCATGAGGCCATATTGGTCTCTTTTTGGCAAGAGGATCACTTGGTGGAGGGTCCAAGAGGTCCATAGGCTCCATGGGATATTCAACAATGTCCTTTTCAAATTCTGGGATAGAGGGACCTTCTAATATATCCATATCATCATCTTTCTTTGGAGGAGGAGGAGGAAGGTCTATGGCTTTATTAAGTAAAAGATCTTCATTGAAGTTCACATCCCTGTTAAACTTAATCTTCCTATGACCATAAATATATATTCTAAATGCTTTATAATTTTCACAATATCCAACAAACATACCTTTCTTTTCAGTGGCTTCCAACTTGTTCCTCTTATCCTTCGACACATGAAAGTATATAGGGCAACCAATTATCCTGAGATGACTAATATCGGGCTTTGTACCTATGAACATTTCTTTGGGAGCCTTGTTATCTATGTTTGTTTTTGTAGCATCAGATAATGTTCTAGTCTCGAAACTTTGTGAAGAGACTAAAACACATGAGTTTTCCAAAACCCAAAAATTGTTTATGGAAATTCCACCTAGAGATAGCTCAATTAAATCAATTGACCATCATTTAGATTTTTCCTAAGTCTAACTTAAGAAAATTGATTAATTAATAGGAATTAATTGATAAATGTGAGAATTCTCTAGAAACTCACACAGATCGATTGGAGATGATCTCACCCATCGATTAAGTTTTAATTTTTCCCTTTGGAGTCCCAACTGGAAATTATAAAATAAGGTCGATGGGTAGATGGAGAATACACCAATTGCAGATACTCAGTGATCAAAGCAGTTTGATTTCCCAGTGTTAGGTGATTCAACAGTGAGATTGAGCCAGTGATCGAGTAGCAGGTGGCAGAGGGGCAACATAGAGATTTTCCGAGATAGTTTCCAGTTCTTCATGAGTCAAAAGAGGAGATTGAGTTTCAGCGCCAGGACATTGCGCAGCGGTTTGTGTAGAGCCTCATAAAGGCAGTGCAATTTGGTTGAAGGGAAGGTCGTCTTAGGTGTTGTAGGCCAGGAAAATTTCTAGAGAGCATGGCTAGAGACTTCTATCATAGAGATAGGTAGGACGCCTAATTTGGAGGGAGTTTCGAGCTAAGCATACAAGGGATTGCGCAGGGCCTACATAGAGGTTGACACAGAGGCAAAGTTGGAGCTAGTTTTGAGCCCAAATCGAGCCATGATTGCTTGGAGTGAGGGTAAATTCCCCTCAATAAATTTTGCCAGTATTTCTCTTGGATAGAATCACCAGTTCAGTGACCATTTTATTGTACTCATAATTTTTGTTGCTGAATAATAATAAAAACCCTCATTGATGCAATGCTTTTCCCACATTGGGTTTTTCTAGGGACAATTGTCCAAAAATAATGGTATCATAAATTTTGTGTGTATTCTAGAATTTCTCAGTTTCCAACATTTTTTATTTCCACGGTGTTTATTTTATTTGGTGAAGAAATTGTAGTGTAATTAATTCGATATTAATCAGAAAATTAATAAATTGTTAATTAGTTGGGAGAATTAATTCCAATTGCTGCATTTCAAGAAATTTTTCACATGGTATTAGAGCATAGTTGACAAATAGGAGACTCGAAGTTGGAGGAGAAAAAATTATTTATTCAGAGGGAGCAGCAGAATGAAATTTTTTGGGGTTGCGTAGTGTCTAGCTAGCAAGTGCAAATTGTTGGACAAAGGTTCGATTTTCTAGTTGCAAGTGGCAAGAAAATTTAATTTGTCAGGGGAAGTGATTTGAGCAAGCACAGGGAGAAACACCCAAGTATTTTTCGCAGAGAAGATTTCTTGTTTGGGTACAAAGGGTTTGCAGCAGTTTGCTGAGCAGATTCAGTGTTGGGTGGAAGAGAAATAACATAGATTTATACTCAGGATGTCTTCAGTAAATTCTCTAGAATTCTCTAGTATGGCCATGGACATATTTGACATTCAAGGGGCTTTAGAATTGTCTTCTAGATTGGAGGATGAATTTGTTTTCTTAAATAGCTCAGCTTCACAACGTGTCTGGTACATAGACAGTGGAGCATTAGCTCACATGATAGGGGTTATAAAATATTTCTCTAGCTATAATGAAGAGCATATGGACTTCTAGATTATGATGGGAAATGGGACCAAGTGCACTCCACTGGGGAGAGGTACCATCAATTTTCAAAGGAAGAGAGGAGGAAATGCCAGTATTATAGATGTATTGCAAGTGCCAAGATTGGGTATGAACCTGATTTCAGCATCTCAACTATAGGGTAAGGCATATGATGTCCACTTCATAGGGAAGAAGGTGTTTGTTAAACACCCAATTTGGAAGAGGGTGAAACAGATTGGAATTCAAAGCAATAGGTTGTACAGGTTGCAACTCGATTCTCCAATGGCATTGATAGGCAACAACAATAGTAGGGGGAAGACTTAAATGAGCTATGGAATAGGAGAATGGGACATTTACACAATGGAGAACATAGAATGCTTAGGGAGAAAGTGACAGGTGTTCCAGAACTTGGCACAGAACATGATGATGTGTGCAGAAGGTGCGTTCTTGGGAAATATGCTAAGGTAACATTCCCAAGAAGTTACAACATAGCATATAGCATGTTGGGAATGATATAATCAAACATTTATGGCCCTATGTCCACTAGAGCTCTTAGTGGGGCTAAGTATTTTGTGATTTTTATTGATGACTCTTCTAGTAAAACCTAGATCTACTTCTTGAAGACCAAGGATGAGGTATTTGATTGCTTCAAGGAATTCAAGGTTGTGGTGGAGAATGCGACAAGGAAGAAGATCAAGGTGCTTTGCTCAAATAATTATTGAGAGTACATAGATAAGGACTTCACAATTTTTTTGTGAAGGAAGGCACCAAAAGAGAGTGAAAAAATCCATACAATCCACAGTAGAATGGAGTAGCAGAGCGGAAGAAAAAATCCATAGTCAGGGCCTCAAATGCGATGTTATATGACCAAGATTTTCCCAAGTTTCTATGGGAAAAGGCATGTAACACAACAATGTATATTCAGACCATGACTCCTCATAAGGCATTGGGGAAGATAAGGCCAAAAGAGGTCTTCTCAAGAAAGAAGCTCAAGGGAGGTCACTTCAGGATCTTCGACAACATAGCTCATTGCCATGTTCCAGATGAGAAACACACCAAATGGGATCAGACTACAGAGAAGGGATCCCTTGTTGGGTATAGTGAAACCTCAAAGGCATATAGGATCTATGTTCCTAGCAACAAGAAGATCGTAGTGAGATGGAACATAAAATTCAACGACGGGGAAAATTTTAAGGATGAAATTTATTTTAATGTTTAGAAACATTAGTGAATCTCACTATTTCATAATATGAAATATATAAAATGTTTAGCAATATTTTTTGTAAAAATATTCAATTTTCTAATAATTTTATGTAATCTCTATATAAATTTTTGGCAATTTTTACAGCAGAACAATGTTGGCCAAATAATTTATAGAAAAGATAGAAATTAGTGAATCATTTATTGGAAAAAGCATGGAAAATTACCCTAGTTGTGAATATTAGCCCCTAAAATTTTCCCTGTTCAAGGAGGACAAAGCCTTCAAGAAGTCTTGCGAGATGCCAGCAGATGGTCAGAGTGAGCCAACAAGAGCTCCATTGGTCGAGCAGCAAGGACAACCACAAGGGTAGCCAATGGAACTGCTAATAGGATAGTTACAAGGGTCTAGTACAAGTACTAGTACTAGCATTTCCTCAAATGCAGGGATTTAGTGAGTTCACAGCAAATGGAGCTGCAGAGGTAGGATGAGGAGTTGGTTGAGCCTCCCACCACTAGTGGTCAAACTAGCAGGGAAGTTTTTCAAACATTGAGAGATGCAAAGGAGTTCATTAGAGCTCCTAGGAAAAATAAAAGAGAGTGCAAACAACTTGACAAATAACAATATTTGGTGGCACAGATTGTAGAACCTTCCAACTATTAGGAGGTCACACAACGTAAGGTGTCGATATATGCCATGGTGGAGGAGTACAGTTGTATCATGACGAACGATGTTTAGGAGGTGGTGTCGAGGGCTGAGGACAGGTCAATTGTAGATTCTCGATTGATCTACATGATCAAGTATGTTGTAGACAACATTGTGGAGAAGTACAAGGCTAGGTTCGTGGAAAAGGAGTATGTGCAGAAAGGAGGAATAAATTAAGAGGAGACCTTCACCCCAATTTCTAGATACACTTCTATCTTGTTAGTTATATACCTAGCAACACAGGCCAGATGGCAGATTCACCAAATGGATGTCAAGACAACATTCTTGAATAGAGTGATAGAGGATGAGGTGTACATAGAACAACCAGAGGTCTTCGAGACACATGAGAAGCGCACACATGTGTGCAAGTTGAAAAAACTCTGTACGGGCTCAAGTAGGCTCCCAAGGCATGGTATGGTTAGATTGATAGCTACTTGCAGTAGATGGGATTCGTCAAGAGTGACACATATCCCAACCTTTACTACTTTATGGTAGAGATGAGCAACTCATCTTAGTGTTGTATGCAGATGACCTCTTCTTAACAAAGTCATCAGAGCTCATAGAGGACTACAAGAGGAACCTAGCGTTTGAGTTTGACATGAATGATTTGGGGTTGATGCACTATTTACTAGGATTGGAGGTGTGGCAGAAGGATGAGGAGATATTCCTTGGTTAAGGGAGATATGTTATAGAGATTCTAAAGAGATTCATGATGCAGGATTGTAGACCCGTGTATATGCCCATGATCACCAACTGGAAGAAGATAGATGTAGCAAAGGACAAGGATGTTGATCCCACCTTGTAGAAACAACTTATCAATTCTCTCATGTATTTGGTCAATGTTAGGCCAGATATTTGATTTGAGGTCAACATTCTCAGTTAGTTTATGGTAGAATCAAAGAGAGTGTATCGGATAGAAGCGAGGCACATTTTGAGGTATTTGCATGGCACAATAGACTATGGGTTGAAATATACCCAAGGAGATGACACCAGACAGTTCAATGGATAAGAAGAGTGCCTCTGGATATTGCTTTAGCGTTAGATCAGGGATGGTTTCTTAGTGCAACAGGAAGCATAAATCAATAGCATTGAGCTCTGCAGAGGCGGAGTATATGGTAGCTAGCACAACCACGTGTGAAGCTATATGGCTTCAGAAACTATTGGTGGGCTTGTTAAGGCAGAGGTTGGAAGTGACTAGTGTCTACTAATCAAATTTGCATCAAACTTTCTGGAAATCTAGTGTTTCATGATACATCGAAACATAGATAATCAGTGTCATTTCATCAAAAATTGTGTGCAGTGTGGAGCAGTCCAACTACTACAGTATGCTCCCATAGAAGAGCAGGTTGGAGATATACACATGAAAGCTCTAAGTAGATCTTAGTTCGTCTATTTTCGAGAACAAATTGAGTATAATGGAGGGTTTGTTTCAGTATCGGGGATAGAGTATTTTGGATGCTTCTCATTTGCAATGTTTGCAGTGGCAACAACAACAGTGAGAGGGAGTGTTAGTTGGGTTGCAATGCAGATGCAAAGTTGGCAGCAATACATATTGAGTGTGGAGCTTGATTACCTTCTTGATTCATAGTTCTCATGTTAGACGCGTTGGACACTAGTTCCTAACATCCATAGTATCGTCGTCAAGGGGGTGACGAGATTTTATGAGCCCCCCCTGGCAGGCGTTTGGGGGCAGCACCCTGAAAGCAAAAAAATAGATCAAAAAATGCCTTGTAAAATATTGTAATTTCGTAATCAATCTGGGCCATTCAATAGGTGAAATATCTGAGGTATAAGTTATGTTAATTTAGGGTTTTTTTCCTTATAAGGCAGCCCTTTGTTTATATGAGGGAATTGTATTGCACTTGCGGATAATTATTCTATGCGAGAAAGAGAGAGGAGACTGTGTGAGAGCAAAGATGAAATTACAATGAATTTGTTGTAGGTTGTATCTCTTCATTTTGCTGGATATTATAAAGGAAGGCCTGGTTGTTTCTTCATGAATGTAGCCCAAATTGGTTGAACCACGTATATCTGTCTCTCTTGTTTTATTATTTCCTGTGTTTATGATCTCACAATATTTTATGTGTACCATTGCTATGTTATTTAATTCCTAACAACCGGTATCAAAGCCGAAGGTCTATTTGGATGATAAACTCATAGGAAAGAAGGGTTCCTAGTTCAAGTGGGAGAAATGGTGGAAGATGGTAGGTTTAGGGTTGAAAAAATCAATGGGCAAAACTACTAGCTATGGAAGATGTAATGGAGGATTATTTGTATCAGAAATATTTTTACCTACCATTGAGAAGAAAATCAAAGAAGTCGATGAGTATGACAGACAAAGAATGACATCTTCTTGACAAAAAGGCACTAGTAGGAACAATATGATTGTGTCTAGCAGCATTAGTGGCATTCAACATTTCAAAAGAAACGAAAACAAGAGGTCTAATGATGGCATTGGCCAAACCATATGAAAAAGGCTTGGCCTCAAATAAGGTATTTCTTATGAATCATCCAATTAATATGAAGATGGCAGAAGGTGGACTTGTTGCTGATCATTTAAATGAATTTAGCATGATTACTAATCAGTTAAGTTATGTACGAGTAAATTTTGATGATGAAGTTAGGGATCTATTGTTTCTGTGCTCATTACCAAAAAGTTGGAATGGCTTAGTCATGGCTTTTAGTAACTCTGTCTCTAGATCTAGTACTTTAAAATTTGATGATGTTGTTGTTGTTATCCTTCACAAGGAAATGCAAAGGAAAATATCAGGTGAGACAACATGTAATGCCTTGACTGCAGAGACTAGGGGAAGAAATCTAGAGGGAGAAAAGAGCATGGGACGTTGCACTAAGTCAAGGAAAGGCAGATCCAAATCCAGATCGGGAAAGTGTGATGGAAATGTGGCAAGAAAGGACACATGAAGAAAGACTATAAATCTAAAAAGGGAAAAGAAGGAGATGGACAACAAGAGAACAATCATGAAGTGAATGTAACAGGTGATGTGTTGCAAGATGCTTTGATTCTTTCACTAGAAACCATTATTAATGTCCATGTGGTAGATTTAGGAAACCAATGGTTATTAAAGGAGGTAAGACATGTTCCATATTTAAAGAAATATTTAATCTCAATAGGGAAATAGGGAGGTGAAGGTTGTGTAACTACATTTACAAAGAAAACTTAAAAGGTCATTGTTGACGGTGTTGGACCCGCCAACATGTCAAGGGGATATCCTTGGTAAGAAGTCCCAATTAGACCTTAGACCATTTGGTGTAGGATCTCAGCAGTGGTTCGTAAGGTAATGCCTTGACCGCGATGTAGCACAAAGGCAAGTAAGATAACTCTGTTAGTAGCAAGGGTGTGGTTGCTGCAGTGAGTCAAGGAAGATGTATGAGAGGTTCTAATGCAAAAGGGGGAGAAAAGGGTGAAGGTGAGTTCCAGGTTGAAAGGGATTAGTCCCAACTCAGCTAGGAACACACAACACAAAAGGACATACACAACTTTTGGCAGAGCAATCCACTCGGATGCGGTAGTCACAACATACAAGGTAAGATAACACATACAACACTCACGGATCAGTTCAAACGAGTGCAACAGTTGTTACAACAAGGTTCATGTGAAAGTTTTGTTTGGTGTCTGGCAGAGAATTCGACACAGACGGAAACAACATTAATAGCATATACAACATATTTGCAAAAAGATTCATATA
>APFE030824920.1:4482-178307 GCA_000404065.3 Pinus taeda | reverse complement strand
TGTTTTATGTGTTATGCTCTCGCATTTTTATTTTTCCTGTGATTTAGAATTCGTATGCAGGTAATTTCTGTATGGGGTTAAAACCTACAGAATCACGTGAATTTTAGTCCACCATTCTGTTATTCATCTTGATCTTATACTTATTACAAACATACCATGTCAAATAAACCAAATATAACTATGATCAAACATACCTCAGTGAAGTTCAAGGGAGGCTGTCTCATATGCACAATCAATCTGGATTAGCACAACATATGTATATATAATGAAATTAGCATATCAATTATCTGAACATCAACATCATCAACCTCTACATTATGACACAACTGCAACAATGATTATCACAATGCTTGCATAACAACATATAGACAATTAACATGCATGCATGACAAACACATTCTTCCCATCCAGTCCAAGTGTTTGAACCTAGGGGCTCTGATACCATCAAATAACGACCCCTCCCACATTTACCCAAATTCACCGCTTGGCCAGGGCAAACATGAGACCAAGAGTTACTATGACATGACCTGACCTCCAAGCTCTAGTTAAGGAAGTGGGGTCTACAACCAAAACTGAGACCTCATAACAACCCTTAGGGCTACAATACACTTAGGGGCCAAAGAACCACCCCAAGTGACCAAACATTGAGTTAGGGCTCCTTTTCACTCACCTAGGCTCCCAACCACACCCTTGACACTGCCTGCATGCAGTTGAAAGCCTCCAACCACACTCACAATCCTTGCTCCATGCGGTTGTGACCTAAATTGCTCAGTTCAGTCCCTTGTGGTCTTGAGATCTAAGCCACAATTCTAGGCTAGCCTCCAGACTCCTACTGAGAACTACCTAAGACTTCTCAAAATGATAAATGACATAGGGACGACACTAACCATACAAAACTTGAACAAGAAATTGATCTAACCAGGCCTAACCATGACAATCATTTCGTCAAAAAAATGGCAAACATGTCTTAAAATTATTTGAGAACCACCAAGAAGGTAAAATGCCTTGTCATAATAACTGCAATAACATTTTTTAGTCCATGCATTCATCAACCATTCTTACATTCATCAAAACATGTCAAGATCCATAAGTAATATACATCACATCACCAACATATAACCAAAAAATAACCAACATAGAAACCATGGCAACTCAACCATAATATTGCTAACATAATCGCTACAAATATACATGAATCACAATAGAAGAATAACTCTAATTAACATAGGAAAATACTAATTAAGTTAGGGACTTCCACATACCACCTGACCATAGATTGAGCTGAACCAAATCTCTCGTTTAGTCAATCAAACCCATGCCATATTCCAAGCATGAATGTGGGATCTCAAGGAATAAACCAAACTAGGGCTTCTAGAGTCCAAACCATGTTAGCCCTCAACCATTAATTCCACCTCATAGTTGGACACCACTAACACTGACTAGATCAGTCTCTACCCAAGCTGTCTAGGGCTACAGGAACTAGTAACTCAACCCACAACCTTTTAGGGCTCTAGAGAATTTGTCCAATTCGGCTCCAGTAACTAGTAATTTTACCCACCAAGGGCTCTAGAGAATTTGTCCCAACCTATGCTCCAGGACTAGTAACTCAACCCAAGATATTCCAGGGGTTCCAGAGTGTTTGTTCCAACCCACATCCATAAGGAATTATGAGCAACAATCAAAAAATAATCAAGTGGAAAACCCACAACACCATGGTTATCCAAGAAATGGAAAGACAAGGCTAAAACCACTGTTAATCTAGGCAGATCTCAATGCCAATGATATAACATAACCAAAAAATTACATGCATATACCATGCATCCATAAATATGTAAGGAAATCACACATGCAACTTGCTACCTGCAAAGAAATCCAATTGTAGTTGTTGATCCACCTATTCCCTTGTGCTTTCCTACTCTCCCTTGCCTTCTTTCTCCAAATCCAAGTGAATAATAGAGTGCTTCGAGCATGCTCCAAGAATGCTCTAAGTGTGCAAGAGTATGACAGAATGAGTGAATAGAAGAGAGCTCCAAAAATGAACTGACAAAAGGTGTAATGACCAAAAGCTGTGAACTGATCCTAAGAAGTCTTTTTATTATTGAGGCCTCTATTACTTCATTTTCCTTTTTTTTCCCTTCAATTTTCTCCTCATGCAAATATGCAACCCTTCATATCCATTTTCTCTTATTTCCCTTTATTTTCATAAGTAAATGCAAATTAATGCCTCTTTGCCTTTGTCAATGCCTTTGCTAATTCACATAGCCACTAATTAATCACAAGTGATACCCCATCACTATATTTTTCCCAATATTCAGCGTGGAATACATGTCTCATGAACTTGGTCTTATTTTATTTACATAGAAAATCAACCAGGGGTTGTTACACTGATTGAACCACCTCCGCAATGGAGGTTTCATCTAGGGCTTTACAGAGACGGCTGAAGTGATTGCCCCCATTTTGGATGGTTCCTCGAAATTTGAGGCCTTTTCCCTCTCCTAGTCAGGAAAAGTCTAGATTGCATTAAATAGTTTCCTTCCTTTAGAAAAATTATGGAAGAATTTTGTGTTCTCATCCCCACATTCCAATAAGATACCTCTGATTTTTAATCTCTAGAGGGCCTCCTTTTGCTTTAAGAGTTTCCTTTTTGTAGATTCTAGTTGCAATAATCTTTCCTTTGTGTCCTCTATGGTAAAACCCGCTTTCTCTAATTCTCCAAGGATACTCAATTGCTCTTCCACCAGCCTCAGTTTGAGTTCATCCCTTTGCCTTTTAAGCATTGATAATTATAGGGTTTCTCTCTTAACCTTTCAGAGATTTTTTGCAAACTAGGTAGTTGCTAAAACCTTAGAAAATGGGTTATAAAGAGCCCAACTCTCTTGACCTAAAGCCTCATCTTTTAGCTAAGAAGCATTGAGTTTGAAGGGGCTTGCCAACTTCCTTCAACACCCTTTAATCTCTAGGAATATGGGATAGTGGTCAGAATCTCCCCCACTTCGTACCCATTTCCTTAAAAGGGGTATCTTTTCCATCAAAGGTTTCGCCAAGAGAAAATAATCTAGGCACTTATCAATCCTTGCATTCTTAGTTAGCTTGTTCCTTTAGATTGGATTACTTTTGATTAGTTCCACATTGATAAGTTTATGCTCCATTAACAAATGGGAGAAGAAAGTAGTGAGAGGGTCTAGCCTATCATGCAACCCCCATACATTAGTGACTCCAATGGAGAAATTTAATTCCCTCCCTATTATGAGGTTTTATGAGGAGGGAAATTTTGTTTTCATCAATAAATCCCAAAAATGCACTTTATCCTACAAAGGGCCATATACATTTAGAATTACCAATTCCACAATCAACTTGATTGAGAATACTTCTACCTCGAAGGATGGTTCTAGCCCCAATGAACTAAGCAACTTCACACTCTAGCAGAAAACCAACCTACCTGATCTACCTCAACCATCCAAGCATATGGAATTCTAACCCCAAGTGTAAGGCTTTTAGTGATATGCTACCCTTTCCGCTTCTACCAATATTTCTTGAAGGAATAACACATTCGAGCTACATGAGTTTAGTAAACTTCATAAGGCCAATTTTTGAGATGGCCTTGCTAAACCTTTACAATTGAAAGATTGTATGATCGTGAGAAACTCCTCCTAGGATCCTTGTTGCTATAAGCACCCCATCTGTGGATAACTATTTGCTAGCAGCGACATTAAGTCTGGCCTTCTTTTGTGCTTTTGACAAGTGGGATTTTGCGCCACGATTTATCCCACCTAGAAGGGTCAAAATAAAGGGGCTTAGGCTCCCATAATAATGAGAGGATGTCCCTTTAGATATCCATGGTCTGAGATTTTAGTGGGAGAGGGAGTCCAGCAACTCATCTCGTCCATTAGACAAGGAGATTTGTGGGGAGCAGATATGAAGGGGAGCTAAGGGGCATGGACATTGTTCCTGAGCCAAAGATTATAGGGAAGGAAAAGTCTGTCGTTGAGGCTCATGTTGGGAGGAAAATGTTGCACCCATATCCAAATCAGATAAAGAATCAATCAAGAAATCAATAGACTGAAGGGATGAGGAAGTAATCTGAGTGTCAGAAGGACATGGAGGTAGAGCTATGATCTCCACCAAGGTCTATGGCTCAACCACCTTCTCTATAAGTGGTTGACTTCCAACTTCTACTTCCCATAATGGACATTGAGGGGCTATGGGATCTTCCATAGGTATTTCCATCAAATGTTGTGACTTCTCAGGATGATCCTTCTTCTTTTGTATGGGCAAGCCCCTTTTCTTACCTCCCCTTTGGTCTTGTAACCCTTGAAAGAGAGTGCACAATATCGAACAATGTGCCCATGTTGATGGCACTATTTGCATCTAAAGGGGATCCCTTCAAATCCCAAAATCTATCAGTGCATAATTCTAAGATAAACTAGCTCTAATTAAGCATATAAATCCTCACGAAGGACTTTACAAGAATGCAATCTAATGACATAAGGTTTGTAGAGATGAAAGATGTATCAACATCCAAAAAATCTCCCAATTTGTTCCCTATAACACAAAAATCCTCCATTGACCAGTATTGTATAGGTAGCCTCGACAACCACACCCAAAATAGAGTCATAACGATCCTCTCTCTGTTAGCGTCAAATAGGGGTGTCGAACTTTTCATAAATATTGGTGTTGAATCGATACTCTAGATTGTCTCCAAAACCCATGCGGCTTCATCAGCTGCCTTGAACACAAACATAAAACATCTTCGTGTCAATGTCACCATCGATGGCTCAACTACAAACCATTGTCCCCACTTTCCATCAACCCATTCTTGTAGGGTTTTATTAAAATATGCCAACCTCTTGCTCGACCTACCACCACCAATTCAACCCTATGGAGGACCTCAGGAAGTTGAATGTCTTCTCCCATAATTAGTTTAGGGTCCCCACTTTTTATCTTGGTGCACTGTCCCTTTTTCCTCTTGGATCCTGAAAATTTTCTCCTTTTCGAGTTCGCCAATTCCCCTTGGGTGTCGCCTATTCCTTTTAGTTGTGAATCTTGACCCTATAGAGCTTCTCCTACACAACAAATAGGAGGCCCAACTAAACAATTCTAATGCGGTTTTTCCCCTAAAGAACACAAAGACATGCTCCCAAAGGAGAAATCCTCTAGGTCATGCATATTCTCAAGGAGCAATAGAGACACAAAACACTATTACCAACCAAAGTTCAAACCTCTCAGATGCCTCCAACCTCTTCAAGAAAGAGCACTGCAACCTACTTCCCAAAGAAAAGTTCAAGTCGTCCTCTGTATACACCACAAGCTTTGATCGAAAACCATCCTTAGAAAGTGTTAAAGTGATTAGCAAAACTTCTCTATGGGAGAAAGATGTGTGTACCTCCACCAAATCCTTTGCCCCTGCTTCAAGCTTCAGGGTCCCTGTCCAAGCCTGTGAGTGTGTGTCGAAAGTCTCTATCATATCACTTGTCAAACTTGTGACATTTGCTTGAAACTGGGGCAAGCCAACCAACAGTGTCACCACTTGGTTGTCATCATGCTCCAAAGACTCTTCCTCTGGACCCATATCAAGTATGCTCGATATATCCCTATGTGGATTTTCCCACACTTGGAAAAACTCGTAAGTGTTGGAGGAATAATTGATGAGAATATCATCCATCTAGATGTCCCCATGATGCCATCACCCCTCTAGACATGATAAACCCAAGTAACAACCTCCAGAGATAGTGCAAGGACTGCAGATATGCTTGGCTCTATCCTATGTTGAAACTGTTGATTTATGTAGCTTGGGAGGTACTCCAAGCCCTAGGGTTCGGAGTTTGGAGGGCAAAGCACCACAAGGGTCACTTGTGGGCTTGGAACCCAAGGACAAAGTTTTGCACCCAATCGTGTTTGGGGAAATTCTGGTAGCACATCTGTACATGTGATGGCATGAGACGATAGAGGGTGGAAAGGAGAATCTAACACTTCAATAATCGTCAAATTCTGAGTTGTAGAAGTGGAGAAATGATTTTTTTAAGTTGAAAAATAATTATTGGTTTTCAAGTCATGTAGACTTGAAGTAAAATTTGTCCAATAGATGTGTCTCATCTCTAATTCGTGGAGCCCCTCATTTGGATATAAATAGAGGGTGATTTGATGTGTTTTAGAGCATCCATTGTGTGCAACGTTGCCTCTAGAAGAGGACTAGGTGGAGAGGAGAATATCTAGCCCTAGCCATAGCAAAAGAGGAGGCCTAGAAAACATAAAAGAGAGGGATCTGAAGCCTGTAATGAAGGCTGAGTAATTTGAGGTTGGAAAGAATTGTATTTGGGCTAGAACAGTGGGAAAATAGGGTTCGAGATTGTTGTTATGAGGGGCACGTCTGCTAGATGCTAAACCGATCCCTTGAAGGGAAAAATGTCGTTGATCTGAGTATGTTTGGGCATTGTTTGGAGGGTTGTCTCACTATAGAAGGGTTGTTTTTCTAGGTCGCAGGCCATACTACAACTGGGCTACATAGAAGGTGTTTCAAGGCTTGACACCTATCCCTAGTGACAACATGGGTGAGGAGGAAGTCTCTTAAGGTATGTCGCAACCATTTGAGGACCTGTTTGGGGATTGTCAAGTAGATTTAGGGTTGTAATAAGTGCCCTAACCAAGACTGTTACAAAAAAACAATATGAAAACATAATTTGGAGCAGTGTTTTAGAGGAGCGTTGGGTCAAGAAGTAACTAGTTTGGATCACTTGTTTATGCAGCCTATGGGATCCAATTTGGAGGCTTGTTTGAGTGACCATAAGCCTTCATCGGTGCAAATTCCACAGTGATTGGATTGGGTGCCATTGATTTGATTGGAGGGCAATGTGCTGGCTACCCAAAGTAGCCCTAGAGCAGCATACAAGAAGGACGTTGTTTGGTGCGTGATTGGGTGAAGTTTGCAGCCTTATGAGTAGCTCCTTGATGGATGAAAGAGGCTACTAGAAGGCAGATTGGAGCTTGGGAATCAGGCCTACCCATAGAGCATATTTATTAGCCCGTGTACATGCAACATAAGTGGCATACAACATTGTTAGGTGGCAGCCCTCTTGGAGTCTCGATGTGTAGTGGCCTTGATGAACTAAGGCACTACTAGTGAGCAGTGCGATAGTGAAGGGCCGACAGGATAAGATACGACATTGAAGTTGCAACAAAGTTTGTCATTGTATCTTGTATACCATGTATTATTGTATTATTCAGATTTGGTGTAATTTAATGAAGATTGGGGTTGTACATTACTGTACAATTTGTTAAAAAATATGTGTATTTGTGCATGTGTAATTTATTGCTTTATATTTCCGCTGTGCAAAGTAGTTTATAGTTGAGATTCTTGATTTGGTGGCGTCAGTGATTTTAAGGCTCTAACCTAGATCCAAAGTTGTGGAAATTCAACAAAAACCTCCCTAATAAAAATTAGCTACCTGCAAAAAAAACCTATACCTAATTTCCCAAAATAACCCTTAATGACTTCCAAATTTTAAATGTATATTCTTGATTTAGGTTTTCTTTAGCTTTTAATTATTATGTAATATAATTGTTTTTATTAAAATATTTCTATTTTTTGTTAAAAATTCTAAAATAAGTTATTAAATTTTTCAATGTTAAAATATAAATAATTAATTGTGTTTTTTCAACCTTTAAAGAACTCCAATATCAAGAAATAAGTTTGGAATATAAAAACGAAAAATATGTCAAATTCAATGACTTTAACAATTATATTACATATTTTATAGAAAATTTAAAATTTTGGACATTAGGATCACTAGAAAAAAAACAATATTTCTTTGTATAGAGTAAATACCTTTATCTATCATAAAGGTCAAACATATGAACTTACAAAACTTAAACCTAAGCAAAAAAATAAAAACTATTCCACCATTTCAGTTAAATTCAATTAATATATTTCTGAAATTTTTTAATAAAATTATAATTTTTTTTAATATTAAAATAAATTTTTTTTTTTCAAGTTTAATATTGATAATTATATTACATATAATCAATTTTATTTTTTTAATTATTTAAAAAAAAATTAAAAAAATAAGCAACGCTTGCTACCCGTGCTGTTGAGGATTTCCTGATGAAGAGAGCTTGGAAACGGAGAAGGCTCATCTCCTAGATGTCTTTGTGAAGAATGGTTACAGTAGACACCTGGGTCAAAAAGCCTTCCTCAAGGCCAAGAGGGAGCCTTCAACCCGAAGAGATCCGAAAGATCGTGTCATGGGTGTGAACCTACCTTACATCCAAGGGACCACTAATAAGATTGCGAGAATTCTAAGGAAGTACGATGTGCCCGCAACTTTTAGACCTCTCAATACTATCCGTGGCTCCCTTAGGTCTGTAAAAGACCCTATTGACCCTAAAGCCATGAAGGGTGTCTATATCATTCCTTGTTCCTGTGGGACCCCATATATTGGTGAGACGGGTCACTCTACCAATCAAAGGATTAGCGAGCATTCGACTGACTTAAGGCATGGTAGGACCAAGTCCTCAGCCCTAGCTGAACATGCCGGGAAGACTATGCATCATGTCTGTATAGAAGATGCTCAAGTCATTGCCAAAGTTGCGCAGTTTCACCATTGAAAATTTAGAGAGGCCCTGGAGATTGAGAAAAGGCCGATCAATCTTAATAGGGATGATGGCTGGAAGATTAGCAGTTGCTGGGTCCCACCCCTGTCTTCCTAGCCTCCCCAGTCCCTCTATTATAAGGTCTTAGGGTTTCTTTTTTCCCTCCCCTTAGAAGGCGTTTTCTGTGGTTGGTCTTATTTCCCTTGTTTATTTTGATGTCTTATATATTTTTAGCTTTTAAACATGGTTTATATATTCAACTTTAATCTTATCTTCCTAATAGTATATATGTGAATTAGTATTATTATTCCTTATCTCTATTCGTTATTAGTAAGATATTTAATAATTAATGTCGTAACATTAAATATATGGTCCTGATTTCAATTATATTTTTTTATTATTGGGTTATATTTAAACTTAAATATCATAATTATATTCCAGAAATTATTTAGTAAATTAATTGTGTTTTCATGTTTTTAATTTTATATATATATATATATTTACAAACAATTAATAAATCATTAGGATATAGTCTAAATATTTCATTAATTTGAGCTAGACTCTAAAGGTTATTTTAATTCATCCTAATTATCCGAATATTGTATCTATAATTTTTATATACAAATAGATATTGATTAATTAACAATTATAAATTACCAACAATATGACAATTTAATTATAATTTCTAAAGGATATATTTAGTTTTTAATTATAGTTTATTTTAAAAGGTGGAGTATATTTTTAAACTTAACAACCTAATAGTATTTGTAATTAATTTATTTTAGTCCCTTCGTTTACCTTAATTTCCTAGTATTATATATATTCGATATAAAAATTTGGACCATTATATGTATTAATATAATTACCTAATCCATGGAAGTATTTATACTTAATTATTATAATTAAAATAATAATAATTATAAATAAAATAAATTATTAAATTATTTTTGTTTTCATGAGTTTAAATTGATTAATTTATTTTTATTATGATAAACCCAATATGAGAAAGTTATATGTATATATTTTTATATATTTATTAATAGACGATTATATTTAGCAGTCCTTTTTTTATATAGTTTTACCTAATTTAACTAACTTCTAGGAATAATAATAATTAAAAATATAGCAAAAATAATTATTATTTGGCTAACGTCATAAGGTCAAAATTAGTCATTATTAATCTAGCCGTTGGAGTCTCTGCCCATACTATTTAACTAGCTAAGTTGGATCGGTTCTTCAACTTGTCCTGAAGATGAACCACACTGATTGGTTCGAAACGCGTCGATAAAAGATTATTTATGTGGTTTTTGCCAAAAATTTCTAAACAAAACAAATGAAAAGTATAGAAATATATTAGACAATCTATTTTTTCAAATTTTATAATTTAGCGTTAACCTCAATTAAATAAAAGCGAACAATGATCTTATTTCAAAGAATCAAAACACCAAATATTTTTATTGTTTTTTGAAAATCCAACCATCTAAATAAATTTAAATTTAATTACAATATACATCAACAAAATTCAAATATATATAAAACTTTAATTTTTATAATTCCTAACGAATAATTTTACCATAAAAACATGATGCTCCCGTTTCAAAGTTTTCAAGTAATGTGCGGCTAACCAGTTGTGGGAATCCATGACATGTTATGATTACTTCAATAAAACGTGACATGTTATGATTACTTCAATAAAACGTGGGAGTGGGAGCGGTGTCGGTGTCAGAGCTTCACTGGCCAAAAATAGGCAACGGTGTCAGCATCACTGGCCAAAAAAATAGCGGTGTCAGCGTCGAGCGCGGATGATGGAACATGGGAGTGGGAAAAGCAGCGGCGTGGGAGAGTAGTGGGTATATACTTCTAGGTGTGTAGTTGGCAGAGATACAATCCTGTATGCAGAGGGTATAAGCCGAGTCGTCTCTGGCTGAGCAGTCCAGGTTCGTGCTGTTCATCATGGCGGACGCATTCTGAGATCAGTGCGGATGGAAATAACAAAGGAGATCAGTGAGGATGGAAATAACAAAGCAACAACAGCCTAAGTTGTAGCCATTCCTGCTGGCTCTAATGTCGCTGTGGATGCTCAATGTTGAAGCCTAGAGTTGAGGAGAGGGATGTATACTGTGTTCTCAAAGAGGAGTTCAGGGCTGAACCAATCCTCAGTCCTGTTGGCTCTAATGTCGCTGTGGATGCTCAATGCTGAAGCCTAGAGTTGAGGAGAGGGATGTATACTGGGTTCTCAAAGAGGAGTTCAGGGCTGAATGTATCCTCAGGAGAAAGTGAGATTCCCAATTGAGCTATTCCTGTTTTGTCAATAAATGATCTGCTTGCTTATTCATTTTGGAAAGCATTTCATAAGCTTGCAGAGGCAATCGGAATTTAATGACTAATGAATGTTTGTTTGGCTTTGGCCACTCAGCGAGGCAAGACTGGAAGTAAATCTCCATCCATTCTTGTCCGCTCAAACCAAGAACTATGAGATTGTCAAATTTTTGCATGCTCAAAACAAGAACTATGGTACTGCCAATTTCTATGAGAGATGGTAGCACTTTAGAAAGAAAATTAAACTGGATATGGATCTTTTAGGTTATCTGGATAAACTTTAAATCTCAATATGTTTCAGGCATGCTCTTAAGGTTTTGCTTGCGCTGGTGGGTGCCCTGTTGGTATTCAAACTTTAAATATGAATATGTTGCAGGTATGGTCTTAACGTTTTGGTTGTGCTGGTGGGCGCTCTGTACTGATAGGTTACATAACAGGTATTATTGCTGAAATTCCCTGCTCGATTCTATTAACCGGATTGGTTTGCATGTATTTACTTACCATTTACTTCTTCAGGAGAAGCTTGAAATATAAATTCGAATTCCTATACAATGTCTTTTAAATTCGAATGACTAGCGATGACTTGTGCCGTCACAGGCAATCCTGAAATGAAATGCAAATACGCTGAGAGCCAGCTTGTATGATTCTGAAGGTTCTGCTTGCACCGATGGGTTCTATACTGACAGGTAAAATAAACTTGACCCGAATTAAAATTATTATTGCTGAAACTCCTTTGCTCAATGAATTCCTTAGCTTCTTTTTCAATTCTACGGACTGGTTCAATATGCATTCATTTATATTTTACCTGTCCATTGTCATCTTGTTAATTAAATATTTTCTTGGATTATAGATATGAATTTCTGCAGATGTAATTCATAATACATATTTTTCTAATGTCTCTGGTAGAATCATTGTTGTCCCGTGCCTATAATGTCTCCCGCTCTCTCTTTGCGGGTCTAGTTACTGCCTTTCTCCTTGTCTATGCCTCTGTGGGATGAAACGATTCAAGGTAAACTCGCTTTCGAATTGCGCTTAGAACGAACCCATGTTTTCGAATTCACGATCTGACACCCCTATTGGGTTATGCTCGCCCTTAGATAAGTCTATACTCGCTATCGGATAAAGAAGCCCGGTGCAAGGATTCCTAAGCGCGCCTGGAAGGAATCTGCAAAATTCCTCCACACTATGTGCGGGTACAGAGCCCAGTAGTGCAGCTGCATCGAGCTAAGAATCAATGGGAGAACCTGCTGGTAAGTGGGGAGTGAAACCCTCTACAACTGTTGTTTGCATTTCTGCAAATGTAACTAATATTTGTCTAATGTCTTGCAGAAAGCTATATTCGCAATCGGATAAAGAAGCCCGTTGCAAGGATTTCTAAGCGCGCCTGGAAGGAATGTGCAAAATCCCTCCGCACTATGTGCAGGTACAAAGTCCGGTAGTGCAGCTGTATCAAGCTAAGAATCAACCGGAGAACCTGCTGGTAAGTGGGAAGTGAAACCCTCTACAATTTTTGTTTGAATTTCTGCAAATGTAATTCATATTTTTCTAATTTCTCACAGAAACGAACGACCAGTAATGACTTCTACCATGTTCTGGCAGATTGTTGTTCTTGCACTT
Source organism: Pinus taeda (assembly GCA_000404065.3). Lineage (NCBI taxonomy): Eukaryota > Viridiplantae > Streptophyta > Pinopsida > Pinales > Pinaceae > Pinus > Pinus taeda. The sequence continues at coordinate 165,785 of APFE030824920.1, read as the reverse complement.
TGTGGGTATCTTCTGACACATTGTTGACCTTGCACTTTGTGGGTAAGTGGGGAGTGAAGCACTCTACACAACTGCTGTTTGAATTTCTGCAAATGTAATTCATATTTTTCTAATGTCTCACAGAAACAAACAACCCGTAATGACAATGACTTTTACATTTCCCGGCAGGTTGCTGTTCTTGCATTTTGTGGGTATCTTCTGGTAGATTGTTGTTCTTTCTTGCAGAATGTTGCTTGATCATCTCACTAATATCGGAATACCCATTGCCTTAATATAAATGCAGGAGAACTCTATTTTAGAAATTCGACTTTGCAAGCCTCGTATATTCTTCCTCGACATTGACATTTACATGTGCAGTCGCGGTTCTCAATCTGTAATGGCCACAACATTCAGGTACTCATGCTTTTATATATAGATATAAATCATTTTTTATATTACTAAAAGAATTAGTCACAATAGATATAAATCGATTTTTGTATTGTATCTTTGGCATATTTCAAATTTTCAAGTGTGGAGTGAAGCCCTCTACAATTGCTGCAGACGATTGCTTGATCATCTCACTTATTATGGGATACTCATGGGATACCCATTGTCTTAAAAACGATTGCAGGACAACTAGGTTTCAAAATTTTTACTTTGCAAGCCTAGAATATACTTCCTTCGCATTACTCTTGCAACGGTGGAAAGTGAACTTCGTTCCAGTTCTCATCAATTTGTGATACGCCATAACATGCAGGTACTCATGCTGATCGTTCAATACTGGTAAAAGAATTAGTCACTGTAGTTGGTGAATAATTTAGGGCTCATTCCTCCATTTTCTTTTTTGTTTTAGGATAATATGAATAATATTTATGTTAGCAAATATATCATGAGTTGAATCCAAACTAAAATGAATGACCAATGCCAAGCCCATTGCTTCAGTCATCCACTATCCCTCAGACGCTTGCCTTGACCACGCCAACCACCTAGCTGTTAATACTCGTTGCTTCCTTGAGATCAAAACTGTGCACCTTTGCTGCCCTAAGATTGTGGTACGTCATTCTTTTCCCTCGTATAATTCCATATCTAGATTTAAACAATATATTATAATTCCATGTACAAAATCCAGCGTTTAGCAATGGTAACAATACAAATACTGCACAACTTCGAGACTATGTTAAATTTTCATGATATGGTAAGTACACATGAGCTCCTAAAACAAACCCAAGTTTTGAAAACCAATTAACCCCCCTATTTTGAAAGCGAATTAACCTATTAAGGCAATGGGTGAATGGATGCTAAATAGACAAACACAATGAGTAGAATTTGGGGCACTCATTTGCATCATTAATCTAAAAAGGAAAATCATGAGGTAATATGCCAAAAACACCATTTATCTAAAATCACAATGAAGAATCCTAAATATCTTTTATAAAATAAGAGACGAAGGGGAAATACAATGTATCTAGACATATAGTGATGCGATGGAGTTGATAGAGTCAACCCTAAACATAGTGTGTTCAAGGATAGGGGAAATACAATGTATCTAGACATATAGTGATGCGATGGAGTTGATAGAGTCAACCCTAAACATAGTGTGTTCAAGGATAAGGCATCCCACTGCATGGGTAACTCTCCTTGTAATAGTGCATGGGTAACTCTCCTGGTAATAGTGCACCCTACTAGAGAAGATTGAATATGTGAATGCATGCACTGCACCCCCAAATTGGATACCAAACATTAATGTGCCTCTTAGGGGTTTGTGCCTTCCCATAATAGCTCTTGCACACACCTTCACCTCAAGCATTGAGGTTGGTGCTTACATATCTATAAATAGAAAGTTTAAAGATGGTGCATCCATGCAATCTCCATAGATGTGCGTCACTCACTCTTCGATGCTTAATAATTATTGTTGCATCCCTAGAGGATCCTCTAGTGCACCCTTTCCTTATCATATACAACTTGTTGAACAAGGATTGAGGAATTATTATTGCATATGTTGCGATGTTAGATTTTCTATTCACACTATAATATTGCTAAATGAGAGTAGCTATTGAGCAATCAGGTAATCCATAACAGAAGACCCTTGAAACTTTGAGGTCAAAAGCCATAGATATTGAATGTGACACATGCAAATCCATGAAACTTTGAGAGAGGCAGTAGAAATGAATAGGAAATCCATAAAATCCTTAAAATATTTAATTGTAGAAGATGCTAGATGTTGTTGACTCAAATTTTTTAGCAGAGAGACATGGAAGTAAGGCATCTGCCACACATCTTAAGAGCAATATGTAGAAAATGATCCTACCTAGTGTTCTTGGCATCGAAATAATGCCCATTGCCAAGGCATCCTATGGAGGCTTTGGAAAACCTTCGTACTTTAGGCGTCAAACTATCTCTTGGACCCAGAGGTAACCCTCAAACTATCACAAAGATAGCTATTCAGAATCACTTCAGAACAACTCTTTCAAGCACCCTCAAATGCTAGATTTGAAGATTGATAGATGAATGACCAGAGATGATAGTCAACTCCAACTTTATCTTCAGAGTATTAATTGTTAATTTTAGGTATGTTCTATGCTTAGAGCAATTTATTTCAATTTTCACAGTTAACTGCATATCTTTTCCATATTAGCAATCACATCATCATTAAAGTAAATTGCAGATAGAAGATAAGCATAAATCACAGAAGACAAGCCAAGACAAGAGGACACAGAATGTGGCGCTAGCCAGGGACAAACCCCAATGTGGGGAAACCTTTGATCAATTCTTCTTATATGTTCTTCAATAGTTCAATAGAGAGAGAGAGATATTACGTTTACAATAGAAGTCAACACTTTGACTTATCTTGATAAGAGCATAGATCATCTCTAAGAAGATGATACATGAGATCAGTTGAAGACATGATGCTTCAACTAATTCTCCAAGGTGACTCCTTCACCTATCGTTGTGCTGCATTGTGTCATCATGCTGCACCTCACCGCGCTGCACCATGTTGCACCCATCATCACTAGGCTGCATCTCATCACGTTTTATTAATCATGACTGCACCCATCACTGTACTGCATCATGTTCCATTGTTGCACCATCTTGCCATCCTGGCCTATGTGTCGGCTGCACCTTGCATGCTTGTTTTCCCTAGCATGCTTGTTGTCCTTTGCATGCTAGTTGTCCCTTGCATGCTAGCTATAACATTGCATGCTTGGTGTATTTGCTGCTAAGTACCATACAACGGTCCCAATGTTAGTTAGCTGTCCCTTGCATGCTGCTCTCCTTTGGAGACAGATACTCTGGTTGTTTCGGCAGTTCCGGCTGTTCCCAGCAGTTCCGACAGTTCCAGTTTTTCTCGGCAGTTTCAGATTTGGCTTTTCCAGTAGTTCCAGCTTTTCTAGCTTTTCCAGATTTTCCGGCAGTTCCGGCATTTTTGACTTTTTTGGCATTTCTGGGTTTTCCAACAGTTCTGGGTTTTCCGGTAGTTCCGGGTTTTCTCTCTTTTCTAGTAGTTTCGGCTTTTCCGGCAGTTTCGACTTTTCCGACAGTTCTGGATTTTCCAGCTTTTCCGGCAGTTTTGACTTTCTGCCCTCTGGATCATGGCAACGTTATTCCTTAGGATCTCTCCTCCTACTAAAACCCAAATATAAGTAGAGAGAGGAAGAGATCCAAAGTGTGTTGAAATGACTTGAAGGCCACCTCTATTTATACTAAAATGTTGAGCACACGTGGGGTTTATTTGGTTGCTGGCCGACCTTGACTAATTGTCTTATAACGCAAATAAATTCATAACTCCATGAATGTCTATTGGAATTGGATGATCTTTAGATCAATCCTACACCTCTCGATGAGAGGGATCCAAGAAAAATATCAACTGCCATAAATAAGATGACCCACATGGAGTTTTTCCCTAGTTTCCAATTTTAACATTAATGGAACATGAAGAAGAATTTCTTAGATACCAGTGGGACTAGCATGGTAATCCTTGGCACTAAGGAACAAGTATCAAGATGGTTATTGAAGGTGGAAGTCTTTAAACTTCTTTGTAAAAAAGAAAAGCATATTGGGTAAATTTGGATGAAATAATCTTCACGTAAATCCAATAGCTCAGCAACAACTACAAACCCTTCAAAAATCTTGATTTTTGAGAAATGCAGTCTTCATTACTAATAGGCAACAATGAATGCTATACCCATTCTTAAAACTTTTAAAGACAAATAATCACTCATAACATTGAATATCAGCCAATAGAAACACGGGAGAAAATGTAAATTTCATTGGTCATTGCCTGAGAAAGTATTCAAGAAAGTAATAAAGAAATATTGGGAATGGGTTTGCAACACAATTATTTATGGCTGAAACAAAGCAATAGAAGAGTTTGCAGCTACTTAGATAAGAGAAGTTTGTTATATATAAGAGAAGAATACATCAACAGAGAAGAAGATAGAATCTGCAAAATGGGTCATGAATGCAATGGTTGGTTTCTTGGTATATTGCAAAAATAATGGCCCTATGTGCTCTTGAACACTTCAGCCTCTCTAGTGCTCTTGTTTTTTGGGCTTTATCTCTCCCACATGTGCAAAATTCTAGGGTTTCTGGGCTGTAGAAAGAGGCCAAAATTGCAGGTTCCAGTTACAGTAGGACGAAGTGTAACATCTTGTTGCTGGAAGGAAGGATACTCTATTTGGACTTCGTTGACCTTAGGAGGAGCTGTCTTGCTCTAGGAAGGTCTCAGGAGGAGGCTAAATTAGAGTTGTCTTGGAAGCTGTAAGGCCGAAATTGCAGGATCGAAGTTGCAATGTTGAAGTTGGCAAGTCAAATTTGCAATGTGTAGCTGGTTGATGCAGAACGAAATGAGGACTTGGAGTAGGGTTGACTTGGTACTAGGAGAAGAACTTAATCTAGGGTTTAGGTCTTTGTATCTCATTTCAAGCAGATGCTGAGAAAAGAGTTTTCTCAGTTTTCCCCTTGGAGGGGTTTTGTCGTGGTTGAGACCTAATATCTGTGTCCTCTATTGTTGATGTTTCTATTCTTGATATTTGTTTGATGAAAAGATCTAAGTAAAGAACAATAAGAAGACTAATATGTTCACAAGCAAATATTAAAGTAAATGGAAATAAGAATTAATTACTGCCACTTTACATTTTACAACATGTTATCAGAGCTAAGGTGAACAAGGAAGGTAGCTGGAAGGACACTAGAAGGAAGTACTTGTCAAGAAGGAAACTCTCAAGAAGATGATTGTCAAGAATAATTATTTGAGAAAAGACTCAACAGAGGAGGTAGAAAACCTATGAATCAAGAAGGAAGGTTTGGAAGGAAGCTTGCAAGAAAGTTGTTGATCTCTCCTAGAAGAAGATTGTGAAGGCATCAGGAAAGTTGGAGACATCATCAAGGAAAATCTTGGCTATCAAGAAACTATTATTCTATTACATCGTGTCTGAATCTACAGGTCATATGGGTTCATTCTACAAGGAGAGCAATAAGCTCGTTGGAGCATCAAATTACCTAGCATGGAAGAAAAAGGTTGACCTGATACTAACAGAACAAGAAGTAATGGAGTGTGGTACTGGGGAAATTATCGAACGTAGCAAAGACAAGACACAAGAATTAGCAAAATATAAGAAAGGGGAAGTAAGGGCTCAAAGGATCATAGTTGAGTCCATTAAAGATTCTCTTCTTCCATTTGTTGCAAACTTAAAAATTCCAATGCCATGTATGACAAGCTATTGAACTTGTACTCTTGTTGATGGTGTTGGACTCGCCAACATTTAAAGGGCCTCCCCGATATGTGGTCCGAATTAGACCTCACACTGTTTGGGATAGGAGCCCCATCTGGAATATGGCCCGATTGTCGGTTTCTTAAAAGATTTTCCTTGGCTCTAACTCTCAACAAGAGAGAGGAATGCAAATGTGCCTTCGGAAACCAAGTGGGTGTGTCTGGTGAGTGTTCGGTTGTAAGTGTGTCAAGGTTCTTCTACTGTGGAGGGGAAAAGAAAGTGAGCCTCTACGAGAGAGGTAATAGTACCAACCTAGTAGAGACACACGTAACCAAGAAGGATCTATCCAACATCTAGCGGAATAGTCCACAAAGATGCGACGGTCAATAGAACCAATCAACAAGAGGGATCTGTCTAATATCCAACGGAATAGTCCACAAGGATGTGACAACAATAGTAACCATCACAACACATTCACGATATGATAAATACTAAAATAACCGAAATAGTTCAACTACTTTAGCATAGATGAAAGCAAACATGAGTTACAAACATCCACAAAATAGTCAAACAAATATTCATAATCCATGCATGAAGAATGTGCTGGCCATGAGGCTTCTTATATTAAGTAAAAGTTACAATGAACACCGCTATCTCCAATATTGCAGTGTTGGAGCCACTCCTTGCTACCCAAAAGAACTAGCTTGTCTCTCTAATGCCTTGCGGGAGGAGCCAAGGTGAAAAGTCCTTTGCACATACAATGAGGGTGTATATATAACCAATGAAGTGATGCTTCACCTTCCTTGTGACTCTCTGACCACCCTCATGACTCTTTGACTTCCCATGACTTTTCAACTTTACATGACTCTTCATATTTTGAATGTGTCCTTTGGACTTCCACTTTACAATACATTTTGAATAGATAACTACATAACCCATAATGATGATGTGGCATATGACAACTTATCACATGACATGACATGACATTGCTGACATAGACTGCTTGATGACATGGCAATGTCAAGCCACTTTTGCCGCTGCTTGCTAAATACCTTCTTTGAGGATGTTTTTCTATCAACCTCCTTATGGCTTAGAGGTAAGGAGTCTTCAGTGATATCAATTCTTGAGCTATGGTTGCAAATTGGTGTCCCTTTTGTCTTCTCTTGATTGATCAACTTGCATAATCCACTACATAGGTGTCTTTCAGCATGTTTCCCTTCTCCATCTCCTTCTTCATCATCTTGTCATGGTATAATAGGGTACCTGCATCTGCAATTCACTTATGGCGAGACGAAATCAGTTCGAAAAACCCCTAATCTAAGATGGCGCATGTTGATCCATTGACTGAGTTAGAATCAGGTTGTAGGCTAGGAGAGAGGCTCAATGTAAAAATTAGGATAATAATGGTATGTTCGATGCTTAGAGAAATTTTACTTCAATTTCTTTATTAGTCTAATATCAATATCTAGTTTAGCAGTCACATGAACATGATAGTAAAATGCAGATAAAACATAAACAATAACAATAGAAGACTAGCCAAGACAAGAGGACACAAGATATGGCACTAGTCAGGGACAAACCCCAATGTGGGGAAACCCTTGATCAATTCTTCTTATAATTCTTCAAAAGTTGAGCATAGAGAGAGAGTACAATGTCTAATACTCACTTATCCAATTACAGTGAAAATCTGATCAGTCAAACAACAAAAACAAAAAGACCTAACCAAAAAGTCAACGCTGGTCAACAGTGCAGAATACTTCCTCATAGCTCAGTCAAACCCAGTCAACTTCGGCCTCCAACAATAAGTCTAATAAGCCCAAAACAGGCCAGTCAAAAATGGTCAACAAAAGTCAACTCTGTGGCCAACCCTAGTACAGTGAACGCTGGTCAAACAGGAGGTCAGATTGCCTCGGTTCTTGTGCCCAAAACTGCGGCCTGCTAAGACAGAATTCCTCCACCCAAAAATGCACCAAAATAGGTCAACACAGTCCAAAACAACCTTTGAAATTTTCGGTCAAATCTGGTTAATGTTGAAACAGAAAAACCCTTCCTTCCCTTCGCACGTGTGGAGAGAAGCTTCTAATTTAATCAAAGTAGGAGAGAGAAGATGAGTGAGTGAAGTGTGTCCAAATGAGGAGGAGGCATCATGTATTTATAGGCAAACGTTGAGGATGAATAGATGTCACTGTTGGGCTTTTGAGCCTATATGATTTTGCTGGCCAACCTTGACAAGTTGTCCATAATAAAAATAAATTCATAACTTTATTTGTACATGTCAGAATGGGATGATATTTAGATCAATCCTACACCTCTTAGAGAGAGGAATCTAAGAAAAATATGAGCTGCCTCATATGATCTGTCCAATGTGAAGTTTGGCCCTAGTTGCCAAATTTAACACTCAATGACTACGCAATTGTGCAGTTTAGGAGCTTAGGGGTGAAGCTTGAGTCTTGAGATTGTGTAATGTGCAGTCTAAGCTAGACTGAGGAAGGAAACTGCGCAGTTTGGGAGATCAATATGACAGGTTGAGGGGATGGGCACTGGTTCATCCCACTGCGCAATTTCGAGAGGCAAAAGAGGCTGGGTGACTGCGCAATTGCGCTACTTAAGAGCTTAAGGGTTGAGCTTGAGCTCAGAGACTGTGCAATGCGTAGTTAAGGCCAGGCTAGAGGATTGGATTGCGTAATTATGGGGGCCAAGATTCGGGCTTGAGCACTGGAACTGCGTAGTGCGCAGTCCTGGGAAGTAGGAACAGTGCATTGCGCATTGGCAAGGGCCAAGACTGCAACTTAAGGGTTGGAACTACACAATGAGTAGTTGGGGAAGGCCCGATGAGGTTAAGTTGCTAGGAAATTTCTGAAAATTGGCTAAGTGTGGGGTCAGTGAACCGATGTGATCAATGACATGACTTGACTATGACCACACTTAAACACATGACGACACAACAACATGGATCATCCGTGACACATAAACCACACATTTCCCTCTGTGCGACAACTTTGTGATTACTTAAGACAAATGCAACACCAAAGGTACACTTTGCGACGACCGTGACGATACTTGTGCGACAGTGTTTAAAACTTTGGGAATTAGTGCGACAAATGTTTACATGGTTAGATTAACTCATTCGCACAAAGATAACCCCTTGACACCACCAAAACAAGATTCCACACATTATGCAACAACTAACATGCGAAAAGATGACATTTTGCCTTTCTTGCAAAAGGGACCAAAAACTTAAAGAAAACACATGGAATGGACTTCAATGTTTGCGATGACAAAATGCAAGATCAAGGTAGGCTCCAAAATTTGGTGCAGGCCAAACTTTTGGAGGCCGTTGTAGCAGCGATAACAACTCTCTAAGTAAATTTGGACATAAGATGTCTTTGCACAATAAGTTATATAGGATGAAGAAATCAAAGGATGAGGAAATGGCATCCTTTCTATTGAGAGTCCCTCAGCTAAGAGACCATCTGCAAGGGCTTGGGGAATCAATTACTGATTCAGAACTAACCATCGATGTATTAAATGCATTGTCACTAGAATGGAGCAACTTTGCAACAAGCGTCTACTCTAAGAAATATTCAACTCCCTTTGACGAGTTGTGGGCTCAATGCATATTGGAAGAATCGAGGGTCAAAGGTAAAAGATGTTATTGGTTCATATGAGCAGTCACAAGCCTTTCTAGCTCGAGTCAAGAAACTGAAGAAGGGAAAGTTTGGTAAGTCTAGGAAGAAAGACATGTCCAAGGTTCAATTCTTCAGGTGCAATGAGTTTGGACACTTTAAGAGGGATTGTCCAATCCAACAAAACAACAAAATAAAGGAAAGGAGTGAAGCCCATGTAGTTGAGGATGTAGGAGAACCTAAGAAGAAGCCGAAGAAGAAAGAAGTAAAGGATCTTTACTATTAAAGGAGGCACTCTATTTGGCAAGTTTTTATATAGAATGTTCTTTCCTTTAGGATAAGTATGCATTGTTAAATATTGATTATGTAGAGCATGATAGAGAGAAGCATGTGATAGTAGCATATTTAGAGTTTACATGAATAAGTTGCTTTATAGAAACCATCTAGATGGATAGACCTTTTTTTCTGCATAGTGTTCATCCAAGTGTTATCTAACATTATGTTAGAGGTTTTCATCTTGCTTAATGGATCATCATGATCTAGGAAGGACCATCATTTTGAAAGATCCTTGGGAAAGTATCATGACAAGGGAAGTAGACATTCCATGTAATGTGAAATCAATACCCCCAAAAGGATGAGGGAATGAAATAGGTCTGTATAAAGAAGATAGCTAGATGATTGGATAAAAGCATAGGAATGCATGTTGAAAGTAAAACTTTGGATAAGATTCATATGTTCAAGAATCTTATTGAAGAAAGTGGTTATAAAAATATGCTTAAGTATTTATGATGCTTGAAGAAAATAGAATTTGACTTACTTTAGGTTGAATAAAGAATTAAGACTTTATCTAGAATAATATATAACAAAGATTAATATATAAGAAATATTAACATCCAGTATAATCTCCCGAAGGCAAGTTCTAACCTGGTAATCAAGTTCGATCTTTGGGCACTTTGATGTAAGAAGGAAATTTCAAATGGAGATTGTTGATGAGGATGTTGATGGCTCAAGAAGGTCATTATGATGAGGTAAATCTGAATTTTAACTGTTGGTTATCTATTTAACATATTATTTTGCTACGTGGAAAAGGTTGCTGCAGGAATACATGATGACAAGTTGAGGCAAGTTCAACTTTATGGATAAAAGAATATTGAGGGAAGCTCAATATCTAGTACCGGGAAACTATGAAGTCAAGATGTGTTCATCTTGGAAGGTAACAATGCAAGTAGATAACCTAAAGGTCAAATAAGGCTGCTTTCATAATCGTCTTGAAGAATTGGAAAGGCTCAATACAATGCCTTCATGAAAAACATGAAAGTGATGAGCAAAAATATTGACCTGGATCCTGTCACAAGATTGAGAAGATGGCTCCATGATACCTCAAAAGGAAGCAAAGCTTGATGCAAGAGATGTGGAAGAAAGAGGGAGCCATGTAACTATGAAGAACAAGTAGCTGATACTCTCATGAAGACAAGCTATGGGGCTTGTGATGTTGACTTTCCAGTTGAAAGGAAGTCAGGAAGCTCCTCTAGTTTAAAGAAAGAGCAAAAGAGTCTCCTTGTATAGGAGAAAGGATTGATTCTCCAATAAAATAGGAGAATTGGAATGTCCTCTCAGTGTGAGGGAGTGATGTTGGACATGACATGTGCATTCTCCTCTTCAGGTGATGTAGAGAGAATGGAAAAGTATTGGATAAGCATTTGTGGTTTCCTTGAGGATATAACATCCAAGAAAGGAAAGGTACCGACACTCTTTGAGAATGAGACATGCATTCAAGAGAAGAGTGGTCGAAGAGGACCGATATTCTTTGAGGACTCAAGTATGGTGGTCCAAGATAAGAACAGTCCTTAAAGGACATGCCTTGTGGACATCTGGATGGGGTATGTGCCTTGTAGAGGTAGTGCGGTATCACACGTAAAGCCTTTCAGCATAACGCTCTTGAATGAGGAAGAGCTTGTCTAGTTAGGCCTCAGAGATAGTGCTGGTCATAATGGTGATGCTTGCAATATGGTTTATCAATCCAACTCTTGTTGAGAAAACTCTTTAGTTTGAGATATGATATTGTACTAGTTGTAGAATTATGAATTCCTCCCTAGTTAGGAGTGAGTGTTGGAAAAGTAACTAGTTTCAGTCTTCATAATTGTTGTTGTACTCATTTCAATATGTATCCTATGTAACAAACAAGAAAAGAAAAGAAAAAGTTATTATTATTAAAGCACAGGTTTCATGCTTTTTATTGATGGTCTTATAGGTAAAAGCATGTTCTTCATGCTTCTAGAGTTTGTTAGGTCTTAGGATTTATTGTCATGAGTCAAAGAGTCAACATCATGTTTACTAGACCCTTCCGAGCAAAATTATCTTGTAAAAAAATTATTTTTGAGTCTAGAAAGTCTTGTAAACTCCCAAAGTGCAAGTCGGCCCTGGCAGTATCAAGTCAACCTAAAGGAGGGAATTTGACCCCTTGGAAAGACTATATAAAGGAGCAGTTTGACCTCATTTGGTTGTCGCTTACTCCACAAGTTTGATGTCAAAATAAGTTCGATTTGTAGCTGGGAGAAGCAAAAAAGGAGAGTGAAGGTCTAGAAGAAGAAATGACGAAATATCTTGTTTTTGGGCTCTATCTCTCTCACATGCGAAATTCTAGGGTTTCTAGGCCGGGGAAAGAGGCCGAAGTTGCATTAGGATGAAGTGCAACATCTTGTAGCTAGAAGGAAGGATACTCTATCTGGAACTTGTTGACCTTAGGAGGAGCTATCTTTCTCTAGGAAGGTCTGAGGAGGAGACTGAATAAGGGTTTCCTTGGAAGCTGCAAGGCCAAAATTGCAGGGTCGAAGTTGTTGAGAAATCTAGGGGCAACTAGATTAGGTGATTTCTCTTACTTTGATAATTGATTGTAATGTATTTTTACTTAACTTGATTAGCTTCTTTTTCACTTAATTAATATTATTTTCTTATCATCAAACAACTACCAAACAATGAAAGAACAATGAGACAAGAGGACACAAAATGTAGGCTGCTAGCCAGGGCCAAAACCTCTCCTCTTGAGAGGAAAACCCACAAAAATTCTTCTCTTCTTATAGAATCTTCAAATGACGAATTCCAAGACTAAGACCCTTGACAAAGATCACTCCAAGACCAAGTCAACCTTCCTTCTTGATGAGCTTTCCTTACACAACTTACAATAACACCCTTTGACCTTCCAACAACAACTTCAACTTGCCCAACAACTTCCAACAACTTCGACTTGCCCAACAACTTCCAACAACTTAGAAACCTTAAAACAAGAGAGAGAGGGGTCCAAAACTTCGATCTTGCTTCTTTTTCTTCTTATCCGTTATTTTCGTCCATTTTTCTAGCTTCTTTCCCGAGGAGATCAAACTTGCTTGTCTTTTTCCTAAATGAGGTCTAGTTCCTTCTTATATATAGGCTTTCCAGGGGTACAAATTGTCTCCATGAGGTTGACTTGATCTTTCATGTAGGCCGACTAGTTGTAGCTCGTTAACAAGGTCTTGGAGGGTCTTTTGTGACTCAAATAAATTTCTTTTACATAGTACAAGATGTCTAAAGGGGTCTTACATGTATGACAATGACTCTCTTGATTTCATAATTCTATGGCAAATCTAGAAGCACTCAATGGGTGTTTGACCTATAAATAAATTTACCTTGAGTATGAAACCCATGCATCAAGAATGACAATAATAAATTTCTTTTTTTCTTTTCATCAAATACATAAAATCCTGATTATAATAGACATTATGAATATCGAACCTAGTTACATAATTCAACACTCCCTTTTAGCTAGGGAGGTATTCATAATCTATGCATAGTACTTGGACATTCTCATATTGAAGAATTCTCATAAGAAGAGTCAAATTGGCAAGCCATATCATAGCTATTATTTTAGCTTATCTCATTGCATCTCATCATACAACTGACATTGTCACATAACAAGGCCTTGACTAACAAATCTATCTCTCCACAACATCAGAGCACAATGTTGGCGAAACAATGAATGATAGACACCATCATCATTGTCTCTTTAGGCACATACCCACCTAGATGTTTACAAGGTATGTCCTAGGACAATTCCTGTCTTGGAATAACACATCCTCAAATAATTTCCTCTTCGACTACTCTTTCCTATTGGATGCCTTACCACATCCTCAAAGAGTATCGAAAACCATATGCTTACCCAATCCTCCATTCTTTCTTCATAACATGAATACAAGAATGATGTGTCCCAAGCTCCCTCTCAACTAGGGAGGATTTACACATTCTTATAAAAGGAATATTCCCAAGCTCCCTCTCAACTAGGGACTTGTTTCCAACAACAACTATCTTCTCTTTGGTGGAGATTATGGTACTATCAGCTGCTTGTAGGGCTCCTTTCTCTTCATCATGTCATGAAATTTATCTTCTTCATCATGGAGCCTTCTTCATCATCACTTTATCGTAGGGCATTGGCCATCTTCTCCATCACTTTCGCTTCAAAAAACCATAGTGTTGAACCAATAGTCATGTCATCTTTCTCTTCATCGGAAAGTGATCTTCTAGTTCACATCTTCCTTTTCTTCATACAACCACCTTTTCCAAGTCATGTTTCTTTCAGGATCTTTCATGTAATCACATGAGTATTAGTTGTAGGTGACATCTACAACCTTATTTCGGTAGTCCTGTAACAACCCAACCAATTGTTTTCAAAAATCAAAATGAACATTAAATCAAAGTTACCTTTTTATGATGGCCTTTCGTCATGACATTAGCTTCTTGCAACATCAACATCTTGCATATGTATGAATTTATCTCCAAGACACATTGTACCATGGTTTTCCTTTTCCAACATGCCTATCAAGGTCTTCTTACCTTCTTCATGGAGATGTCATAGCTAATCCTTCTATTATCAGATGCTGATCACTTATCTTACATGACTATAGTTGTATCTTTCACGAACTCTTCTTCCTTTCTTCACATATTGCTTCCCCAGGAACTTCTATACATAGTTCCTTCATTATATGAACCATAATTGTCAACCACCTCATCTTCCAAATGAGGTCATATTATATTGATTTCATCTCATCAATATGTAGAAGAGTTCATGGCACATTGTCTACATGCCTTCATGTGTCATTCTAATGTAAGAGATCCTTCTTATTCGATCATGCTCATGAGAGAGCATTCAACCATGCTATCGGCAACTATAAGATGACATGACTTTTTCTAGGGATGTCTTTCTTCAAATGGGCTTGATATGTGATCCTTTCTTCAAAGAGAGGGAGATCACCTTGATTTCTTTGATGATGATGGCAATAATTTTTCTTGCTTCCTTGGGATGTAGAATATGGGGACTTCAAGATGCTTCAAATGTGTAGTCCTTCTTTCTTTTGAGTGGAGGTAGAGGGTCCTTGAGGTCTTCTTCTCTTTGTGATGATGTGATCTTTTGAGATGAGAACTCCTCCTTGGTGCTTCTTAGTCCCCTTTAATGATTTATTTGTTCTCGGCCCTTATGTATCCTTCTTCAATGATGTGATCTTCAAGCTACCTCTTCTTGCCTTGTCACCTTAGCTCTAATACCATGGGAAATCTAGGGGTAGCTAGATTAGGTAATTTCTTTTACTTTGATAACTAGTTGTGATGTATTTTTACTTAACTTGATTAACATCTTCTTTCACTTGATTATTATTATGTTATTATCACCAAACAACTACCAAATAATGAGACAAGAGGACACAAAATGTAGGCTACTAGCTAGGGCCAAAACCTCTCCTGTTGAGAGGAAAAACCACGAGAATTCTTCTCTTCTTATAGAATCTTCAAATGATGAATTCCAATACCTAAGACCCTAACAAAGACCTCTCCAAGACCAAGTCAACCTTCCTTCTTGATGAGCTTTCCTTACATAGCTTACAACAACAACCTTTTACCTTCTAGTAACAACTTTGACCCCAACAACTTCTCCAACATCTTCAACCCCACCAAATTTTTTAGCAACTTCGACTTGCCAACAACTTCCAACAACTTCGACTTGCCCAACAACTTCCAAAACCTTCGACTTGCCCAACAACTTCCAACAACTTTAGAAACCCTAATATGAGAGAGAGAGAGGTCCAAAACTTTGATCTTGCTTATTTTTCTTCTTATCCTTGATTTTCGTCACTTTTCCAACTTCTTTATTGAGGAGATCGAACTTGCTTGTCTTCTGCCCAAATGAGGTCAAGTTCCTTCTTTATATATAGGCAACTTTGATCTTGCTTCTTTTTCTTCTTATCCTTGATTTTCGTCACTTTTCCAACTTCTTTATTGAGGATATCAAACTTGCTTGTCTTCTACCCAAATGAGGTTGAGTTCCTTCTTTATATATAGGCTTTCCAGGGGTACGAATTGCCTCCATGAGGTTGACTTGATCTTTCATGTAGGCCGACTAGTTGTAGCTTGTTGACCAAGTCTTGGAGGGTCTTTTATGACTCAAATAAATTTCTTATACATAATACAAGATGCCTAAAGAGGTCTTACATGTATGACAATGACTCTTTTGATTTCATTATTCTATGACAAACCTAGAAGCACTCAATGGGTGCTTGATCTATAAATAAATTTATCTTGAACATGAAACCCCTGCATCAAGAATGACCATAATAAATTTCTTTTTCTCTTTTCATAAAATACATAAAATCATGATTACAATAAACATTTTGAAGACCAAACCTAGTTATATATTTCAATAGAAGTTGCAATATTGAAGCTGGCAGGTCAAAGTTGCAGTTTGTAGCTGGTTGATGCAGAACCAAAGAAAGACTTGGGAGTAGGGCTGACTTGGTACCAAGAGAAGGACTTAATCTAGGGTTTGGGTATTTGTATGTGTTAATCTTTAGGATAACATGTTCTTTGCTTAGGACAATTGCTTCAATTCTCATATTAGCCCAATTATTGAACCAATAGTAATCACATGAAACATTATCATATTGACAGTTATTGAATAAAGAACATGTACAATAAATAACGAAGACAAGAGGACACAATATGGCTCAAGCCAGGGAAAAACCCTTGATCAAATCTTCTTATTATTAATATCGAATGTTCAACAGAGAGAGTACAATAACTTAAAGTCAAAATGAATTTTCAATTTGAAGATCCAACCTTAGATAAGAAGATGGCTCAAAAGGCTACAATTCTAGCGCTTTGCCAACGATAGTTACCCATGGTCTGGTTAGGGGGTCTTACAATAAACTGTTGTCTTTCTCAACTATTCCAAAGCACCTTCTTTTAAATGCAGCTTACACTGGCACACAAGGAGCTATCCTTCGCTGGTTTTTATGGCTGATCTAGGCTAGTTTCAACCCTCAAGCTTACCTCGAAACCCTCGGGATGTTTGCGACTTATTTGAGCAATCTTGTGACCTTAGAACAAGCTTCTTTAGGCTTGCGGCTCATCTGCACAAGAGGAACTCCATACACTACAACCCTGAAATATCTTCCAAACCACCTTCAGACTTGCGGCTACATTCTTGTTGGATCTTGGTCACCAAAGGATGATAAATACTGCCCAAAGTTTCCCTTAAGACCTGCGGCCTACCCAATAGAAGAATCTCGACCTTGTTGCAGAAGAGAGACCCAAAAACGAACAACCCTTCATCCTCCTCCAAAAGCTCTGTTGTCTCAAACATAATGAAGCCCTTTCGATGTGTCAAATGAGGTTAGAGGATACCTCTATTTATATAAATTGGAGAGGGTCAAGAGATATGTCGGTTGGGCTTTATGAGCCTACATGGAGTAGAGGTCGATCTTGACAATTTGCATATGAGAGGGTATACATTCAAAAACACATTTCTCCTTATCCAAATTTGATGTTCTTTAGGTCGATTTTGGTCCTCTCGAAAAGAAGAATTTAATGCAAGAATTATCTTCATCAAATGAGCTGTACAAAGTGGAATTTGGCCCTAGTTGCCAATTTCAAGACTCCCTCTCAACTAGGGAGAATTACACCCCTAGTTGCCAATTTCAACACTCCCTCTCAACTAGGGAGAATTGCATCTGCCAATCCATCCATCAACATGCCATCCTGTCATCATATACCATCTCAGCATCTCAACTCCACTCTACTGAACATTGATATAAATAATGAAGAAGAATTGATCAAGAGTGAGTCACAAGACCTTGCCACTCTCCAGTGACAAAAGTCAGTCCACATAACCAGGGGTCGTACCGCAATCGGACTTGATCCCAAGTGATCAAGTTGTTTGAAAATTACGCATCCTAGACATAGGGAGTATATGAAAATACACGATGCATCCATCGGCACTGCTATGGTCCCTATCCACTTCTCCCAGCTCATTGGCTAGATGAGAGGTACTTCCATGTGTCTTGGACTACATGGGTAGGATGATGCAGGAACACCAACAAGGAAAGAATATATCACATCCTGCTCACAACCACATGCAGGGAAAGGAGAAACCACATCCTACAAGCACATGTCACAACCACACGTAGGGAAAGAATAAACCACATCCTACAAACACATGTCACAACCACATGCAGGGAAAGGATAAACCACATCCTACAAGCATATCACAACCACACGTGGGGAAAGGATAAATCACATCCTACAAACACATGTCACACAACCACACATTGGGAAAGGATAAACCACATCCTACAAATACATGTCAACTACACGTAGGGAAAGAATAAACCACATCCTACAAACACGCTAACCATTAGTCGTAGGAAGGATCCTACACATGGGGAAAGGATGAACCACGTCCCACCGACATGTCAACCATCAATTGTAGGAAATTTGCATCTCCTACATGTGGGGAAATGATGAACCACGTCCCACAAATATGTCAATAGATGCCTATATGGATCTCTCACTAGGGTATCTACAGGAGAAGGTGAACCACTCATCCTCCTCATATGCCATAGGAGAAGGTGAACCATTCATCCTATGCATATGTCATCAATAGCAGGGGAAGGTGAACTACTCACCCTATGTGTCATTTATCGTCATGAAGTATCACAGGGGAAGGTGAGCCACTCACCCTATGTATCATTTATCATCAGGAAATATCACAGGGAAAGGTGAACCACTCACCCTATATCTAGCATACCTATAGGGGAAGGTGAACCACTCACCCTATGGTTGCCCATACCATCAAGAAGTACCACCAGGCCTCTAGGAGCTCCCAAAGCTCAATATTGCACTGGGACCCTCTTAATACAGTCTATTCATCACTTTCAGCACTTTCTGAAGGAAGATAAACTTGACTTTAAAAGTCAACTTCCTCTTATGTAGGACATACATCATCAATAAACATCACAGCTCCGTCTGAAGTCTTGCTTAGGTGGATTATGGTCCTTAAAAAAATCTTCCCATGAGATTATTTCAACACAATTGTATGATCCTTCATTGCTAGATGACAGCTACTAGCGTATCAATTTACCCAATCGATGATGAGGAAGGGTCTTTCTGGCATCCATACCTATAGGACCTGACTTAATGCATCCAAGATGCCAAAATTCTTCTTTGCTTTCATGCTGATAGGGATCGATACAAATAACTGTTACAAAGTGCCATGCATTTATTCTTGTAGCTCATCTGAAAGCTTCAAGTGTGCTGCACCCCTTATCAAAGACAAGGGTGTTGCAATTTCTTACACTGTCAGATCCCTGTAGCTTCTTCATAGTAGACGATCTTTCAAAAGATAGGCTATCCAAAGATTACATTTGTCTTGTTCACAACTCGGTTTGTGAGCAAGACTATAACACTGTCATCAATATATCATCTTGGCCACTGGACTTGTAACAATATCATACATGATGCTGGAGTGAAGAGACAACATAAATGATGCTGAACTGCATATGCTGAGATGTATACCTAGGGTAGTGCCACAAATAGTAGAACTGATGCCGCATATAACCAAGAATATTCACTGCACAGGGTTCTATCCTAAATAGCTACAGGTCTTCATACTTTCAAGAAGACCATTCCTTTAGAGAAATTCAAGATCTTATCCTAGACACTTGTTTTCAACAGATTCTCTGCTCTGCTACTGAAGTTTCCTATGACTTTATTAAAGCTTATAATTTTTCTTCTCAAAACAAAAGGATGATTCATTCTGTTACTAGAGTCAGATGCTTTTGCTTATTGATGCTTGTAGCTACTATAAGACAGAGAATCTCCACAAGTTGGCTCAACTGATATTGAGCTGATTGTGTCAATGTGCAAGTCCTCGATCTCATACAGAAACATATATTGACATCATTTATCTCAGTGGAATGTACAAATGCATTAATGCTTTTGCGCTACTGTCCAAAACTGAAGAACAAGGTGATGAGCTTTTACTAATAATTCATTGTCCTAGGTCTCCTTTATGCACAGGAGACTAGACCCCTTTTTCTTTATGAATGCAATTTGGCTAGGAACAATAGGAGAACTATGGCTCTTCCTTTATTTGTATGATGAGAATTTTGAAAAGGAGCTGGAAGTTCAACAGAGAGATAAATGTCCAAGCCCATGACTTGATCCCAACATTAATCAGAATTTCCATATGACTTGCCAAAATACCATAACAACTTATGGACTACAAGGATACCACATACCAATACTTTTTCTATTGCTCACTGTATGCATGAATATATATATATGTTGATGCCAATATAGGTCTGACTTGCAAATATGATGCCATCTCAATAGTACCTACCTCATGCAAAAATCATACCTCATGTGTTAAGTCCAGATGTAATTAGAAATGCTTGAGGATGATATCCTTTGATGTTTGATCTGTCTCGGTGAAGATGATGTGCCTCTAATATTACTTCAGATTATTTGCCTTCACTTTAAGAACTGATACTTCTACCTAAATTGTTTAAGATGGATCCTTGACCTTAAAGACCTCTTGCCCTTATTCAATCAGAGACTTATACAGATGCTTGAGCAGTCAACTGATGTACAAGGTTGACTTCACAAATGAAGAAACTACAAATGCCCAACAAATACCATTAAACCATCATTCATTAAAAGTGTTCGAGCCAAAACTACAATTTCTCTAGTCAACCATTAAGCTCAAGAACTGTTCCTTGCAAACAGTATCTCAGAGGTCTCAGAATTATGCTTTAGAATGGGCAAAAATATGTCCATAGACATGTCTCGGTTTAGTATATTGATCATCTAATTAGAACATCACCGATCAACCTTAAATTCTTGGATGAGCCTCAAGGAATAAGCTCCAGACACGTGCTTCAGCCATGGATCAGTCAACCAACAAATATCTAATTTTTGAAGTGACTTTCCAAAACCCTGCTACTTCAAATTAATGTAATAATTAAGCTTGAATCCCTTACTCCTACGAGGATTATAGAATGATGAAAATCTATTGTGTAGCAAATGATGCACTCTGTCCTTACTGTAGGCAATGGTGTTGAAGCAGATGAATATGTATCAAAAAGTCTCGTAAAAGACCATCATCTGAAGCTGTAATTACTTCAATACAATTCGTCAGAGGACTGCATGAGTTGGCTTAATTTGAGTTAAGGGTATATACTTATTCACGCTAGGATGGACTGATGCCACAGTCTTTTCAATGCGGCTTCCACCATGAAAAAAGTCTGAATCACTAACTAGCACGTTTGGCTTAGATTGTTCAGTCAAGTCTGCTTCACTTATATATATATATATATATACTAGTGAATACGTCACTATAAATGAGTTAGCATGTTATTGATTGGCTAGTCGTGATTTTTGATGTACAGTCCTCACAGATCTGCAAAGATTAATGAGATCTTCACAAAACAATTCGAATTTGACTAGACCTTAATTCTTTTCAACAATGTTATTTGCTGATCCACGTGGATCTTGAGATACCATACAAATGCGAATGTTTGGGCATGAAACTTGTCACTCTAGTTTCATGCCTGATGATTTCGGTCCTCCAAAATAAGTGTTGTAACCTTTCAAGCAAGGCATCATAGTTGTTCAACCCTATCTCCAGAGTCACAAAAGATTTTGATCTCCATACAAAATATCCTTCCACAAGTAAATGCACAGGAGAGTCTCCAAACTCATTTAGAAACAAGGAGATAGTTCTACTGTCACAGACTCTTTGATTGGGATTCCAACTTAGTCATAGTGATCATGGCTTGAGATCATACCCAAAATTTGATTTAATGCCACAAGGAGCTCAGTTCATGAAGCCTTAAACTGAGAAGATCTTCTTTTAGAGATTGCTTTTACTCTTGCTTGGGCTTGTCCTCTACATAGATTTGGTACCATGTTAATATTTAGGATAACATGTTCTTTGCTTAGGACAATTGCTTCAATTCTCATATTAGGCAAATTATTAAACCATTAGCAATCACGTGAAACATTATCATATTGACAGTAACTGAAGAAAGAACATGTACAATAAATAACGAAGACAAGCGAAGAGGACACAATAATATGGCTCAAGCCAGGGAAAAACTCTTGAGCCAATCTTCTTATTAGTTATTATTAATATCAAATGTTCAACAGAGAGAGAGAGTACCATAACTTAAAGTCAAAATGACTTGCAAATTTGAAGATCCAACATTAGACAAGAAGATGGCTCAAAAGGCTGCAATTCCAGCACTTTGCCAACAGTAGTTAGTAGTTACCCATGGTCTGGTTAGGGCTTCTTACAATATACTGTTGTCTTGCTCAACTGTTCCAAAGCACCTTCTTTCAAGTGCGGTTTACCCTGGCACACAAGGATCTTTCCTTCGCTGGTCTATAGGGCTGATCTGGGCTAGTTTCAACCCTCAAGCTTACCTCAAAACCCTCCTGATGTCTGCGACTTATTTGAGTAGCCTTGTGACCTCAGAACAAGCTTATGGACTACAAGGATACCACATAGCAATACTTTTTCTATTGCTGACTGTATGTATGAATATATATATGTTGATGCCAATATAGGTCTAAATTGCAAATATGATGCCATCTCAATAGTACCTACCTCGTGCAAAAATCATACCTCATGTGTTAAGTGCAGATGTAATTAGAAATGCTTGAGGATGACGTCCTTTGGTGTGTTTGATCTGTCTTGGTGAAGATGATGTGCCTCTAATATTACTTCAGATTATTTGCCTTCACTTTAAGAACTGATAGTTCTGCCTAAATTGTTGAAGATGGATCCTTGACCTTAAAGACCTCTTACCCTTATTCAATCAGAGACTTATATAGATGCCTGCGCAGTTAACTGATGTACAAGGTTGACTTCACACATGAAGAAACTACAAATGCCCAACAAATACCATTAAACCATCATTCTTAAAAAGTGTTCAAGCCAAAACTATAATTGCTCTAGTCAACCATTAAGCTCAAGAATTGTTCCTTGCAAACAGTATCTCAGAGATCTCAGAATTATGCTTTAGAATGGACAAAAGTATGTCCATAGACGTGTCTCGGTTTAGTATACTGAGCATCTAATTAGGACATCACCGATCAACCTTAAATTCTTGGATTAGCCTCAAGGAATAAGCTCCAGACACGTGCTTCAGCCACGGATCAGTCAACCAACAAGTATCTAATTCTTTGAAGTAACTTTCCAAAACCTTGCTACTTCAAATTAATATAATAATTAATCTTGAAGCCCTTACTCCTATGAGGATGATATAATGATGAAAATCTATTGTGTAGCAAATGATCCACTCTGTCCTTACTGTAGGCAATGGTGTTGAAGCAGATGAATACGTATCAAAAAGTCTCATAAAAGACCATCATCTGAAGCTGTAATTACTTCAATGCAATTCGTCTAGGATTGCACGAGTTGGCTTAATCTGAGTTAAGGGTATATATGTATTTATGCTAGGATGGACTGATGCCACAGTCTTTCCAATGCGGCTTCCACCATGCAAAAATTCTGAATCACTAACTAGCACGTTTGGCTTAGATTGTTCAGTCAAGTCCACTTTACTTCCCATCAAATAAATATATATATATATATATATATATATATAATATATACTAGTGAATACGTCACTATAAACGAGCTAGCATCTATAAACGAGCTAGCATGTTCTTGATTGGCTAGTCATATTTGATGTGCAGTCCTCACAGATCTGCAAATATTAATGAGATCTTCACAAAAAAATTTGAATTTGGCTAGAGTCCTAGACCTTAATTCTTTTCAACAATGTTATTTTCTGATCCATGTTGATCTTGAGATACCATACAAATGTGAATCCTTGGGCATGAAACTTGTCACTCTAGTTTCATGCCTGATGATTCAGTCCTCCAAAATAAGTGCTGTAACCTTTCAAGCAAGGCATCATAGTGGTTCGACCCTATCTCTAGAGTCACTAAAGATTTTGATCTCCATACAAAATATCCTTCCACAAGTAAATGCACAGGAGAGTCTCCAAACTCATTTAGAAACAAAGAGATAGTTCTACTGTGACAGACTCTTTGATTGGGATTCCAACTTAGTCATAGTGATCATGGCTTGAGATCATACCCAAAATTTGATTTAATGCCACAAGGAGCTCGGTTCATAAAGCCTTAAACCAAGGAGATCTTCATTTAGAGATTGCTTTTACTCTTGCTTGGGCTTGTCCTCTCCATAGCTTTGGTACCATGTTAATCTTTAGGATAACATGATCTTTGCTTGGGACAATTGATTCAATTCTCATATTAGGCCAATTATTAAACCATTAGCAATCACGTGAAACATTATCATATTGACAGTAACTGAAGAAAGAACATGTACAATAAATAACGAAGACAAGCGAAGAGGACACAATAATATGGCTCAAGCCAGGGAAAAACTCTTGATCAAATCTTCTTATTATTAATATCGAATGTTCAACAGAGAGAGAGTACCATAACTTAAAGTCAAAATGACTTGCCAATTTGAAGATCCAACATTAGACAAGAAGATGGCTCAAAAGGCTGCAATTCCATCACTTTGCCAACGGTAGTTACCCATGGTCTGGTTAGGGCTTCTTACAATATATTGTTGTCTTGCTCAACTGTTCCAAAGCACCTTCTTTTAAGTGCGGTTTACCCTGGCACACAAGGAGCTGTCCTTCGTTGGCCTTTAGGGCTGATTTGGTTTAGTTTCAACCCTCAAGCTTACCTCAAAACCCTCCTGATGTCTGCGACATATTTGAGCAGCGTTGTGACCTCAGAACAAGCTTCTTTAGGCTTGCGGATTACCCGAAACAAACTCATGGATTTGCGGCCCACCTGCACAAGAGGGAACTCCATACAAGACAACCCTAAAATGTCTTCCAAACCACCCTCAGACCTGTGGCTACATTCTTGTTGGATCTCAGTCACCAAAGGATGATAAGTACTGCCCAGAATTTCCCTTAAGACCTGTGGCCTACCCAACAGAAGAATGTCGATCTTGTTGTAGAAGAGAGACCCAAAAACAAACAAACCTTCATCTTCCACCAAAAGCTCGACTGTCTCAGACATAATGAAGCCCCTTCGATGTGTCAAATGAGGTTGGAGGATACCTCTGTTTATATAAATTGGAGAGGGTCAAGAGACATTTCGGTTGGGCTTTATTAGCCTATATGGAGTAGAGGCAGACCTTGACAATTTGCATATGAGAGGGCATAAATTCAAAAACACATTTCTCCTTATCCAAATTTAATGTTATTTAGGTCAATTTTGGTCCTCTCGAAAAGAGCAATTTAATGCAATAATTATCTTCATAAAATGAGCTGTCCAAAGTGGAATTTGGCCCTAGTTTCCAATTTTAACAGTATGTCATTTGAAGTAGATTCTAAGAAGAGAAGATTTTTCTGGGTTTTCCCCCTCAAGGGTTTTTTCCATGGCAGAGAGCCTAATATCTGTGTCCTTTATCGTTGATGTTTCTATTCTTGATATTTGTTTGATGAAAAGATATAAGTAAAGAACACCAAGGAGACTAATAATTTCACAAGAAAATATTAAAGTAAAGGGAAATAAGAATTAGTTGCTGCCACTTTACATTTTACAACAAGTGTCGCGGCCAAAGGGACCAACAATGATGAGGATCCACATCCAGAGTGTATAGATGTGAGGAGGGAGCAATCATGGATGCATGAGTTACCAACCTAGCCTTTATTTTCCCACTCCTCTTGTGGGCCTTTTACTTTTGCTTTATTTTTTCTTTGTATTACTGCTTGTAGCTCAAAGGGTTAGAGCTTGCTTTGTATGATGTACAACAATTGTATCACCCTTTAATGATGGGACAACTCATTGCCCATCAGGGTTGGGACATGCAAGGATTCCTTTCATGATGTATAGGATCAATATGGTGCTTAGGAACTAGGTGATGGCCACAATGAGTGAAGTAGAGCTCATGCTAGGCTTTTGCCTACATGCTAATGTGTATGTCCTAGCCATATTTTGAATGTTGATATTCTTTCTTTTATTTTGCTCGTGAGAATTATATGTTTTTTCCTTTTGTTTTAGCTGCATCAACCTCACGAGGAAAATGTCCAGGCTCTACCCAAGTATGTGGATGTATGGGTGCCAAATTCTAGAGAATTAACAGTGAGTTGAAATTGAATAATGGAGGTGCTATAAGGGTTTGTAATGTAAGATGGAAAGCTATAAATATGGAATATGGATAGATGGAACACACTATCTCAATCAAGGCTTCTCGAGTATTGCCCCTCCTATACCCATTGGGCCATTAAGGGAGGTGCCATTCTACTAGGATCGACGATTAACCCCCTATTTAAGGTAAGGGAACACGATCACGGTCAAAAACCCTCCTTCTTCACAATCACTCCATAATCCATATCAAAAGCCCAAATTCACAAGCATAAGCGCCCAATGCAAAATGAATAAAGTACCTTTTGATTGGAGATCCACCTTTGTCCATGTGCTCTTACTATATGGATGAGGAGGCATATGACTGATGTAGGTGGTGGAGATAAAATGGCATGTCATAAGCTAGTGGTGGTTGTCAGGTGCTACTACCTAGCTGGATGGATGCGAAGTGTGGGAGAGATCTTTTCTCCTTTGGGGTCACCCACTTACGGTGGGTAACAATGACCTCGATCTCTCCCCCCAGAAGTAGAAATGCATGTTTGTAAGAGTTTAATAATTAGACTCTTTTTTTTTGGTATTGTAAATCCTTGATTGGGTTCATCAATTCTATTGACTCAATTGTCATATGCATTTATGCTTGTTCATGTGTGGTTGTAGTGTGATGGAAATTCTTCTCTCTCTTCATTTTTGTTAATAGTCATCAAGTTCATTTATTTTTATGTTATTTAATTAGTCATCCATCTTTTGATTTTTAATCATTTTGATTACTTATCTACTTTTTATTATATTTGTTTGTTCTCTGATTCATGTATTCTACTTGCTTGTGAATTCCTTGGAGTTAGTCGATAATGTTTCCTCTTCACATCTTAATGATTTTGGAATTACTAGTTGTCTTTAATAAAAGTCTTTATAAGAGTAGATTGAATTAAATTTACAATTAATAATATGTTACCTTCTCTAGTTGCATCCATCATGACCTCGTTTTACTCTTTAACTCACCCCCTTGTCTGTTAAGAAATATATAGGGCAATGACCAAAGTGATTTCTCTTTCCTTCATAACTGCTTATGATGTATTTTTACTTTTTCTTGCTTATAAGCTTCTTTACTTATTATTATGTTTGTATATCATCAAACAACTACCAAAACAAGAAGAGAAATAACACAAAATATAGGCTACAAGCCAAGGCCAAAACCTCTCCAATTGAAATGAAAACCCGCAAATCTCCTCTCTTCCTTATAGATTTTTCAATTGACGAATTCCTAGACTTTTAGACTAAGATCAATACCCTCCAATACCAAGTCCAACCTTTCCGGATGATGTGCTTTCTTTGAACAAGTCAAACCCAGTCAAATCTCTTCCAGTAACACAACTTCGGCCCCCAGCTGTAGAATTTCGGCCTCTACTGCAGACCTGAATTTTTCGGCCCTCCTACAGTTGTTGTTGCCACACGTGTGAGCTTCGTTTAGCCTTCCAAGGCTTCCTCAGACCTTCGCTTGGCTTTCTCTTCCTTTTCAAGCTTGAGGATGACTTCTCATGACCTTCGCTTGACCTTCTTTCCTTCCCTTCATCAAGATCAAACTTGTAGAACAAAACCCTAGATTTGTTATAGAAACCCTAGCCTTCCTTCACATGTGTGAGAGAGAAATATCCCCAAAACAAGTCTCTTTTGTCCTTTTCCTTATTCGCTGCCTTCTTCTTGTTCCTCCTTTGTTTGGATGAGTAAGAGATGAATGTGCTTCAAGGAGGTCGAGTTTCCTCCTTTATGTAGGCTCCTCAAGGTGGACGTGGCTCCCTAAATTAGGCCGACTTGGTCTTGAAGGGTATTTTGACACTTTTAAGGACAAAAATAATTTTCTTTACAAATTACAATGTGCCAGATGGGGTCTTCAACCTATGACAATGACTCTTTTGACTTCTTGACCTAGGACCAACCCTAGAAGCACTCAATGGATGCTTGACTTATAAAATAAAAGACCTTGAGCATGAAACCAATGCTAAAAAATAATAATAAAAATTTTCTTTCATTTTACAATTCACAAGAATCAAAAGTACATTTCATATTTATGAACACTGAACCTAATTACACATTTTTCATCATTGTCTAATCGGAGGTGGTTACTAGGTTACCTAATTCTCCTTGCATGGTTACCAAAATGGGGTACTTGTGTTGTTTACCATTTTCTTTTTGGCAACATTAGGGATGTATGCTTTCACCGCAGGCCTTGTTATACTATACTAAGAGGGCTTGTTCAATAAGTGTATCATATTGCCTTGTGTCTCAGTAGTTGGCAATCCATGTTTGTATTATTAACTAAAATGAGAAAGGTTTTCTCAGAGCCACACTACTAATCTTGATTCAGGGCACCAAGGATTCTCTATTGACATACCTCTAGTTTTGAGGAGGAATGGAGATTTTCTTGGGCACAATTGTTCCTTAAGGCTCTTGGTCCGTGAAGAGAAATCAAAATGATGCCTCCAACACTTGTAATCCAATTAGTCTAATTGGAGGTGGTTACTAGGTTACCCGATTCTCCTTGCATGGTTACCAAAATGGGGTACTTGTGTTGTTTACCATTTTTTTTTGACAACATTAGGGATGTATGCTTTCACCGCAGGCCTTGTTATACTATACTAAGAGGGCTTGTTCAATCAGTGTGGGTATCATATTGCCTTGTGTTTCAGTAGCTGGCAATCCATGTTTGTATTATTAACTAAAATGAGAAAGGTTTTCTCAGAGCCACACTACTAATCTTGATTCAGGGCACCAACTAAGGATTCTCTATTGACATACCTCTAGTTTTGAGGAGGAATGGAGATTTTCTTGGGCACAATTGTTCCTTAAGGATCTTGGTCCGTGAAGAGAAATCAAAATGATGCCTCCAACACTTGTAATCCAATCAGTCTAATTGGAGGTGGTTACTAGGTTACCCGATTCTCCTTGCATGGTTACCAAAATGGGGTACTTGTATTGTTTACCATTTTTTTTTGGCAACATTAGGGATGTATGCTTTCACCGCAGGCCTTGTTATACTATACTAAGAGGGCTTGTTCAATCAGTGTGGGTATCATATTGCCTTGTGTTTCAGTAGCTGGCAATCCATGTTTGTATTATTAACTAAAATGAGAAAGGTTTTCTCAGAGCCACACTACTAATCTTGATTCAGGGCACCAACTAAGGATTCTCTATTGACATACCTCTATTTTTGAGGAGGAATGGAGATTTTCTTGGGCACAATTGTTCCTTAAGGCTCTTGGTCCGTGAAGAGAAATCAAAATGATGCCTCCAACACTTGTAATCCAATCATTCTAATCGGAGGTGGTTACTAGGTTACCCGATTCTCCTTGCATGGTTACCAAAATGGGGTACTTGTATTGTTTACCATTTTTTTTGGCAACATTAGGGATGTATGCTTTCACTGCAGGCCTTGTTATACTATACTAAGAGGGCTTGTTCAATCAGTGTGGGTATCATATTGCCTTGTGTTTCAGTAGCTGGCAATCCATGTTTGTATTATTAACTAAAATGAGAAAGGTTTTCTCAGAGCCACACTACTAATCTTGATTCAGGGCACCAAGGATTCTCTATTGACATACCTCTAGTTTTGAGGAGGAATGGAGATTTTCTTGGGCACAATTGTTCCTTAAGGCTCTTGGTCCGTGAAGAGAAATCAAAATGATGCCTCCAACACTTGTAATCTAATCACTTGTCTAGATACTTGGAAGATCCAAGGATAAAACTAAGTGTTTCAAGTACATATCCAATTATAAAGAATAATAAAATTTACACTTAAAACATCACAAATCTATTATAGACCTATGAAATACCACTTTAATTTCCTGTATTTAGTCTTCCTTGTTGTGTAATTGTTTCCTCTTGGGTCTTTACTTCCCTACAAATTCTCCTCGCAAATTCAACCTTTTTCACAAGAGTTTCAACACCCCATCCCCTGTCTTGGGTTACTACAACCTCCTTAACAAACCAACCATCTCAGAAGAATGCTCACAAGCCACACAACTCAAGTACATTTCTCTGGTCTAAGGTTACCTTCATGATCCTTAAACTGATTAGCCACTATGATGGATAACAAAATGGAAGACCTTTCTTGTGACTATATAGCCTGTTTTGGTGAAGGTTTAGAGGAGTT
This sequence comes from Pinus taeda, assembly GCA_000404065.3. NCBI lineage: Eukaryota > Viridiplantae > Streptophyta > Pinopsida > Pinales > Pinaceae > Pinus > Pinus taeda. The sequence continues at coordinate 135,822 of APFE030824920.1, read as the reverse complement.
CTCCTCTAAAGGGAAAATATATAATATAATATATATATATATATATATATATATATATATATATATATATATATTAATATATATATATATATATATATATATATATATACTGTTGGTAGAAGTTTGAGTGTAGCACTAGAAATGTAAACCAATCATTGGAGAGGATGAGAACATGCTTAAATGCTTATTTTTGTCTCTATGATGGGGACACTCTCCCACCTGTTTTCCACTTCACCTATTAAGGAAATGGGAATCATTAACCAAGTTTGGTCTATAGTTTACAATGGTCACCGACGCACAGACAAATAACAAGGCCTCTAGGTTCATTATGCAAAAATAAAATATTGTATGTGCACAGGTTGTAAGGAAACGACCTATATGGCATGAAGATACCAGTTGGGAAATCAAGATAGGCTACTTGTTCATGGAGTTGTCTCACGTTCTCAACTTGGAACAAATCTCATCATCTCGTCATCAATAGTATGATAAGAGACGACATGCACTCTAGGGAGTGATCAACTATATCGACCAGACCAAAAAGCATCTCTCGATATTTATCTCACTCTTGTGAAGTTTAGAGGAAGTTGCTTAAATAGACAATTAAAATAGGTAGCATTGTAGCTAAGTAGATCCATATTCTCTCAGGCTGCAAAGGACCTGCTGGTGATTGTGATATTATAAGGATGAACAACGAGCCTTATCCTTTAATAAAATTGCTAAGAGTGGCTCGAGAATTTCATGTATTCTTATATTCTTTCAGTTCGTTACTCTTATCCATGTTGAGCTTGGTGAGTTCCTGCAACTGGTAACCTTTTGAAAATCCTTGTTGCTGATATGAATGATTAACGGGTCTCTTAGGAAGTAAGGTTAGTTATGATGTTCAGTTAATTGTTGCATAAGGTACATATGAAGGCAATGCAGCCTAGGTTATATTAGAGTATTGTTCCTCTACAATTTCATTCCTAAAAATTGAGAGCAGAGGAAAGCCAACAAATTCGGGCATTAACTCACACACAGGCTGAATGTCGGTTTGGAGACTAGTCTCTAGCAAAATTTATGTTAATCACGTTATAGAGTATTGTATGTGCCTTGTTTAAGCATAATCCTCGAGACCACAACATGAAACATATCTAGCACACTACTAACATCATTTCAATTCAATTGGAGTTAACATGCAACTCATTACATAGGTCAAGCATGAGAGGAACTTATCTCAATCAGAGTTGGGCAATTGAGTTAGGGAAAATATCTCTTTGCCCAACCATATATTGGGTTGCATGGCGGTCTTTCTTGCTGCCCAATCACCCCCGAGTCAAATTCTAAAGCATGAGTGAGGAATATTGTATGGATTTCTTGGTTAGAATTGGGTCTTCAGAGGGACAAACCCCTCCATCCTCCAACGAAATCTGTAATACCTCAAAGCTGGTAAGATGAACCATGTCCTCGAGAGTAATCTTCGATTTATTAACGAATAGTATCGCCAATCAAGGCGCCCCCCCAAATTAAATATGCAACTGGTGAATGCATCACGTGATTTCCTCTCAAGTCTAATAACTAGGCAACTTCATCAAGCATGGAGATAGGAATTACACTTGCCCCGAATTCTACGAGACTACTTATCAATAAACTCAGTTTTGAGGATACTTCTGAACCAGTGTACTTCGTAACGAATAGTTTTTTTTTAGCCCATCAACATTGGAACCTGAAGGAAACACCGTCCTCTGACCTTGTTGAAAATCTATCTCAGTGCTCAACTTTCTGTCGACGAATTCCTCTACAAGTATGTTCCTACAGTCGGATGAGAAGGCTTGGCCAACATATGCACTCCAAACTTTCAACATTCATAGACAATGTTGTGAACTTTAACCCTCAACTGCTGCTGCTACAAAGGTACCATGAACTACTTTGCCTCGCAGTTGTGTCATAAATTGAGAGACGTGCCCCCTGTCTCTCCTACATGACCTCTAGCTTGAAGATAAAGTCGAGTCCCAAGCTTCCCACATTGCGAATTCCCTCATTTTTGCTAGCCTTGCCATTTTTTCTTCAGCCCATGAGATCATGCTAGTTGTCCACTATTTCTTTTATTTTTTAGTTGGTTTTGCTCTGTCATCCTTAGTTTGCTTGTGTTTGCTTTCCAGAATCTTGCAGGCCAATCATCATGGTGCCACCTAATCCTCTGCCTTTGACTTTTTTGCAGCCTGTCCTTTATGCATACATGTTAGCATCCCTGGGTGTGACCAAATAGGTCAACATCCCAAGCAATCTCCCCCCTCCACCTTAGCTCTAGAATCTGTGTCCCCAACTTGACCCGTTAATTTATTTAATTTATTATAAAACAAAAAATGGTAACCAGGATTGTCATAAACCCCTCCCCGTTGGGTGAACACTACCCTCGGTGTTCAATAACCATATACAATATTAAAATGAAAGCTTGAACGACTAAAACAACTGATAGGGAGCTTTATATATACAACTCGTTTCAATTTTTTACATTATTTAAAGTGGCTCGCCCAACCCCTCAATAACCTTTATTTTTTTAGCGATTTACCAATGGCCCCTTTATCTGTCTTTTTAGTCATTCCAATCTTGGATTTGTTCCCTCTCCTTGGAGTGCTACCTACCTTTAATGTTTGGCACTGCTACCTTGCACTCCTTGTTCCTTCAGCGAATAGTTCCTAACTTTTGTTTCTAGGCACCCCCTAATGTGCTTCCGATTCCATCCAATTATGCTCATGACCAAAACCAATTTATGTTCCGACCTTCCCTTCTATGCTTCCTAGTCCCTTGGTTACTCCAGTCACAACCCCCCCCCCGCCCCCTTCTTGTGTTTCCTTACATCGGAGGGGTCTCAAAACCAAAACATATCCCTGTCTCAAAACTATCATATTGGTCATAACATGCTTTATGGTAGTCATTTGGCACCATTGGTGCTAGTGCCCCACAATGGGCTCATTTTTCTGAAATCTCTGGCTTTTGCACACTGTTGTTGTTCCATCTTGTGGCCAACTTTGTTCATCTGAAGTGAGAAATCTCATGTCTATTCCTTATCAACAGTCTATCCTTGTAGTGGATGTGGGATTTTCCATAATTCCTACAACAAACCATGTTAGTGCATAATCAAATCATCATAACTAGAACATATCATTAGGTTAGCTCAAAAATCCAAGCTGTCATAAATCATGCTCATAATTTTAAAGATTCAGAAGATCAATAAAGCATTGCTACTTATCTTGATTTGATGGCCTCTTCTTTTCTTGTACACATATGGGGTCGATTACTTATCTTGGTAAGCACCTAGATAATAACATGTCCTCCACGGCCAAAGTGCCGATCTAAAGTGGCTGCTCCCATGCTCTAGGTACCTTCCAGACTATTCGTCCAGGTACCAACTCAACAATCATGCTTCTCCAGGGCTCCAGGTACCCTCCAGGCTAATTGCCTAGGTACCCACCCCACAATCATGCTGGATCGGTTGCCAAAGAAACAAGGGAATCCATAGGCTCACCTCCACCTTGATGCCTATTTGCGACTATGGGCACTACCAAACACAGTAGTGTTTAGTCGACAAAATTATTGGGAATCCAGAGGCTATCCTGCCTCCACCCAAACAAAAATAATACACAGTACCCAAGCCCGGACAAGTAACATACACACATACATATATGTGTGGCACCATACCATGTACACATATGACAAAAACACATAAGACACGATACAACATATATAGATTTACGCATGTATGACACATGCACATATACACAAGAATAAGGGCATCCAGAGGCTTATGCTTCACCCTCGAATCAATATAGGAATCCAAAACTCTGCGTGAGCTCCATCTGATACATAGTAGGAGTCCATAGCACTTGCTCCACCTGCTTGTCTTTTTCCTCATTGTACCACCTACATCCTCCATTCTTCCACAAGAATGACTCCTGACAAAACCTGTCAATCAAGATGGTATCTTCATATCAGTATAATCATGTATACAATATATATGTCCATGTGCAAATAAAATTAGGGTTAAGAAAACTCCCTTTTACCATTTTGTTGCCCATCACCCTTATGGACTCAACCATCCTACTTGGCTGTCATATCACATGCCACTTACCCCCACTTATCCTTTTCTTTTGCATATGCCTGTTGCCATGTTTCTTGCCATCTTGCCTCATGATGTTCCATGTTACCCTATTTTCCTCAACATGTTCTTACCCATGCGAACCATACATTACCTCTTCCTTAAAACTCTGTGGCTTCCCTGCCACCCAACCATCTTGCCCTAAGGTCCCCAAGTATATAAATCAAGAGAGTTATAAAATCAACAGGCAATGGAAGAGGCAAAATCAAAAGCAATATCGCAAAAAAAAATAAGATCCATGCCTTGTTATACTATTCTAAGAGGCCTTGTTTAATCATTGTAAGTATCATATTGCCTTTTGGTTCAGTAGCGGGCAATCCATGCTTGTATTATTAAGTACAACGGGAAAGGTTTTCTCAAAGCTGCACTACTAATCCTAATTTAGGAAACCAAGTAAGGATCGTCTATTGACATACCTCTAGTTTTGAGGAGGAATGGAGATTTACTTGGGCACAATTGTTCCTTAAGGCTCTTCTTCTGTGAAGAGAAAGCAAAATGATGCTTCAACACTTGTAATCCAATCACTTGTACAGATACTTGGAAGATCCAAGGATAAAACCAAGAGTTTTAAGTACAAATTCCAAGATAAAGAATGATAAAATTTACACTTAAAGTTATAAAGATAAAACCATAACAACCACATGTCCATTACCTTCAATTTTTCATGTTGCACCTCTTGATCCTTCTTACCTCCTCTTCGAGGCCCATAGACACGAAATTTCTGAGTCCATTGTCCAAGTCCTATGAATGATTTAGACATGAGTTAATGTCAAACTCTATATCTATAGTCTAAATAAACTTCCTTTGGAAAATTGCATGCATATGCAGTGTGCACCCTTGCCATGGGGAACCAAGTTTCAGGACCTATAGTGTAGACAAAATTTGCACCCTTATGTTAAATTACAATTTGACAGAACCTTAATCAAGCTTTATGTACAATTAGTGCAGCCTGAAACAATGAGAATAAATGAAAGATGGTACGTGTTCACAGTCAAAGGCATTAATCTATGATGCACTGGACATTGATCCTTTTACCTTGAAAATCAAAACATCATTCAAATAAAATTTAACTGATAAACAATCCCAAAAACATTTGGTACTCAACAGGCTTGTACTAAAAATTGAGACTTGTGATAGGGCAAGCCATATTCAACAGATTAAGAATTCGTTGGTTGAAAGTGACCAATGCCACTCATTTTACTACTCATCATATCATCAAATTATAGTTCCACAACCATAAAAAGTGGTAAGTTGCTCAAAAGAATGCTGCCAATGGACAAAAAGGCATGGGGAAAATATATTCAACAGATTAAGAATTCGTGACTGGAAGTGACTAGTGCCACTCGTTTTACTACTCATGATATCATCAAATTATGGTTCCACAACCATAAAAGTGGTAAGTTGCTCAAAAGAATGCTGCCAATGGACAAAAGAGGCATGGGGAAAATATATTCAATAGATTAAGAATTCGTTGACTGAAAGTGACCAATGCCACTCATTTTACTACTCATGATATCATCAAATTATAGTTCCACAACCATAAAAAGTGGTAAGTTGCTCAAAAGAATGCTGCCAATGGACAAAAAGGCATGGGGAAAATATAGTACCTTTAGGTATAAAGAGCACTTCAATATCTTATATTGTTGGGTGTTATAGTATGAGGAGCCATCATCACATGACTACTAATGAAAGTTACCACTGTTCTCAAGGAAAACCTATACCATTCAAACTTTATATTTAGAATAAGCCATGTAAGAGTGCCAACTTTCATAGCCAGAGTTTTTGGTGTTTGTATTCCACAATTACCAAGTGGCAATTAAGACAAACAATGTCACATTAAGTATTGAAGGACACCATTCAAAGAGATGCTACCATTGATTTATAATATGTCCAAGAATTAGATGTGAATTGTTATTAAATGTGCCATCAATTTTGCTGATACTAGCACCTTTCAGATTTGAATGAGTACGATCCTTGCACAAAAGAACTAGCTTCCTAGTCAACTTGGAATCATGTTCAACCCAAAATATCACAAGTCTATAAACTATCTTCCTATCAAATTAGAATCATGTTCAACCCAAAACATCACAAATCTATTATAAAATTATGACAGACCACTCCGTTTTCCTATTTTTAGTCTTCGTTGCTCTGTAATTGTTTCCTCTTGTGTTTTTACTTCCCTACAAATTCTACTATCAAATTCAACCTATTTAGCAAGAGTTTCAACACCACATCCACTGACCTAGGTTACTACTGTTATATTTTGTAGCATCAATTTTCTAGTCACAAAATTTGGTGGAGATGCTAGGATACATGAGATCTCCAAAACCCAGAAATCGTTTATGGAAATTCCACCTAGAGATGGCTTAATTAGATTATTAACCAATTTTTAAATATTTCCGAAGTCTAAACTTAGGAAATATAGTTAATCAATGAACATTAATTAAGTCAATGTGAGAATTCTCTAGAAACTCACACGGGTTGAATCCGATATGATCACGACCTTTGATTAAGATTTAATCTCTGTTGTTGGAGTATCACTGGAGGATTATGAGAAGAAGTCGATGGGAAGTTGGAGAAAACACACCAACAATTCAATTTCCTTGGTAGATCGATTTTTAGAGAGCAGCAACAATGGCCAGAGATTGAATCAAAGACAATGGGGCTAGAGGAAGTCTTCTAGATCCAATGAACGCATTTGTAGAGAGGTAGAAGAACCACAGTGAGGTTGACGCAGGGGCTGAACAAAAGCCTCTAGAGGGCCGTTCGATTTTGTTGGAGAGAAGCCGAGTTTCATTTCTAGAGGTCGGGAAAGGGTTCCAAAAGGTTGGAGAGACAGTTTCTTAGCCAATGGTAGACATGGCGATTACATGAGCATCTGATTTAGGTTTTGTGGGAAGGGACTGCGCTAGGGTGACGTAGGCCTGCATAGAGGCAGTTTGGACGACTTGAAGCTGTAGTCAGAGCCCGAATTTGCCTGTGGGATGAGGAAAATTCCTCACTAGATTTTTGCCAATATTTTTTTTTGTAGGATTGCCAGATTTTGGCATCCAATTGTACTAAGAATTTCTCACTGCTGCATAATAATAAAACTCTCAATTGCTGCACTGGTTTTCCCAAGTTGGGTTTTTTCGAGGGCATTTGTCTAAAAATAACAGTGTCATTTTCATGTGTGTGCTAGTATTTTCTCAGTTTCCAGCCCTATTATTTTTCTGTAGTATATTTGTGAAGGTTGTAGTGTGATTTATTCAATATCTGCCTTAGCAAATAAATTGTTAAATTAATTAACAATTAAAAGAATAATTTCCAGTTGCTACAAAAGGATTTCGGATTTGAAATTTTCACATGGTATCAGACCATAAGTGATCAGTTGGGAAGCTCAGAATCAAAGGCGATAATTTTGCTGTTCACTGGGAGCAGCATGTTGAAATTCTCAAAGGCAGTGCAGTACCCAGACAAGCAAACCGAATTGCTGGGGTAGAAATTTGATTTTCAGTTGCAGGGTTGCAGAAGAGTCGAATTGCCTAGGTTAGTAATTCCAACAGTCAAAGGGAGCAGCTGCAACTTAGATTTTCACTGATTAGATTCCTTGGTTGGATGTAGAGAGTTTTGCAACAGCAAAATCAACATCGGGTGGAAGAGAAAAGCACACACAACAGATGAAAAATTTATCTCAAGGAACTTTGAGTCTCAGAAGTTCGATTGTCCGAGGCAGATTGGTAGTATCAACTAGCAAATCCACGCATTCCAGAAGGGAGTGCGAGTAGCAGAAAAACAACCAAACAGAGGGAAAGAGGGAGTTTTCGACAAATCAAAGATGGCCCCAACTGAGCTTAGATATTAGGATAGCTTGGATGGAATTTCCAACTATGTCATCTGAAAGCCTAGGATATCCTTCCTTCTAGATGAATATGGCCTGAAAGCTTACATAAATAATATGGTGGAAGTTCGATGGCGAGGGCGAAGCGATTGATTTTGGATGGAGTCCGAGATCATATAGTCTCACAAATAGCGGCCAAGGGAAAAACCAAAGAGATGTGGGATGCTCTCTTCACCCTATATCAAGGTACTTCCAAGCAATGAAAGATGTTCCTCGAAGAAAAGTTAATATGTAGAATGGGTAAGGCATAAATCCCTTCCTCACCAGGTTTCAGGAGGCCCGAGACCATCTATGGTTGGCACTAAATAGTGTCTTGGAGGATTGGCAAGTCTTCGTCCAAAGTATATTGGACAGAGACATGTTACTAGGATGGGACAAAATGTGGGTTGACTTGCAACAAGAGGAGTCCAAAGTATATTGGACAGAGACATGTTACTAGGATGGGACAAAATGTGGGCTGACTTGCAACAAGAGGAGTTGAGTCGAGCTTTGTTAAAGAGCTCCATCAGTCGTAGCGGATCGAAGGGGGTGAAGGAGGAGGAGAATGTGGCCCTCACATCAAAGGGTCCTAGTAGGGGTAGGAGGAGTAAAGAAAGAAGAAGAAGGACCTGTCAAAGTTCAAGTGCTTTAGATGTGGTGAGCTCGGTCACTACAACACGCAATGTCCTCTCAAGAAGAAGGACAAGCATGAGAAGCAAGACCAACAGGCAGCGCCAACTCAGATCGACAAGCTGTCCTCCAGGTTGGAGGAAGACTTTGCGATGTTGGCAGCCATACCTCCAGGAGTAACGTGGTGTGACGTGGAGTTGTAGCCCCAGAGAGCTACAGACTTGGGAAGGGTCCATTGAGGAGTCCACCTCATGGACCATTACTTGGCTACGAGGACCCACGATATTCAGTGGAATGATGAATCAATGTTAAAGACACGGTGAAATGCCAGAGTGATAGTTGCAGACTAGGTGCAGTCAGATTCTAGAGAGTGCAGTCTAGAGTTGGCAGCAGTGCAGAATTGCATAGTGTAGAGTCAGCAACAACGCAGATTCTTCAGAGAGAGTGTAGAGGCTAGTAGCAGTTAGTGACTCGAGAGACAGGTGCATCATTCTAAACACATTTTATTCAATATTTCAGATGCTTCTCAGTTGCAGTTGCAGCAATAAAAAACGAGAGGGAGTTGCAGTGCAAATGCAAGGCTGGCAACAGTATCCAGTGTCAGCAGCAACACAGATGCAACATCAAAATTGCGCAGTGGTTGGTGGGCAGCAACAACCAGACATCATCAGCGTGACAGAGTATGATATTGAGACAAAGTGTTGTGGCAAGGTGTGCAATGCTAGAACATAGTCCTCGCTAAGAGAGAGTGTTAGTTTTTGTAGCATCGAATGTGTTCTAGCCACGACATTTGGTGGAGAGGCTAGAATACATGAGATCTACAAAACCCAGAAATCGTTTATGGAAATTCCACCTAGAGATGCCTTAATTAGATTATTAACCAATTTTTAAATATTTCCGAAGTCTAAACTTAGGGAATATGGTTAATTAATCAAAATTAATTAAGTCAAGGTGAGAATTCTCTAGAAATTCACACGGATCGACTTTGATATGATCGTAGCCCTTGATTAAATTTTAATCTTGGCCATTGGAGTCCCAACAAAGGATTATACGAAGAAGTCGATGGCCACTTGGAGAAAACACACCAGTAGTTTGATTTCCAGAGAGCAGCAGTAGTTGCCAGAGAGTCAGAGATTGAAGTAGAGACAGTAAGGGGTAGGGACAATGAGGCCAGAGAGTCAGAGATCGAAGTAGAGACAGTAAGGGGTAGGGACAATGAGGCTGGAGGAAGTCTTCTAGATCTAGCGATTGCATTTGCAGAGAGGCAGAAGAACCATAGTGAGGCTGATGTAGGGGTTGCGCAGAAGCCTCTAGAGGGCAGTTTGATTTCGCTAGAGAGAAGCCGAGTTTCAGTTCTGGAGTTTGGGAAATGGTTCCAAAAGACTGGAGAGATTGTTTTTCAACCAATGGTAGACAAGACGACTACAAGAGCAGCTAATTCAGGTTGTGCATGGGAAGGGACTGTGCTAGGGTGATGCAGACTTGCGTAGAGGCAGTTTGGATGACTCACTTGGAGTTGCAGTCAGAGTTCGGATTTTCCTGTGTGGTGAGGAAAATTCTTCATTAGGTTTTTGCCAATATTTTCCTCTGTAGGATTTACAGATTTTGACATCTAGTTGTACTAAGAATTTCTCACTGTTGCATAATAATAAAACCCTTAGTTGCTGCATCAGGTTTCCCAAGTTGGGTTTTTTCCAAGGACATTTGTCCGAAAATAGCAGTGTTATTTTTTTGTGTGTGTGCTAGTATTTTCTCAGTTTCCAACGCTATTACTTTTCCGCAGTTTATTTTTGAAGGTTGCAGTGTGATTTATTCAGTATTTGTCGTAGCAAATAAATTGTTAAATTAATTAACAATTAGAAGAATAATTTATAGTTGCTGCAATAGGATTTCAGATTTTAAATTTTCACAACCTTCTTAACAAAACCAACCATCTTAGAAGAATGCTCACAAGCAACACCACATAATTACATTTCTCTGGTCCAAGGTTACCCACAGGATCCTTAAAATGATTAGCCACAATGATGGATAACAAAATGGAAGATCATTTTTGTGACTATATAGCCTGTTTTGGTGAAGGTTTAGAGGAGTTCTCCTCTAAAGGGAAAATATGTATATTGTTGGTAGAATCTTGAGTGCAACAATAGAAATGTAAACCAACCATTGGAGAGGACGAGAACATGCTTAAATGCTTATTTTTGTCTCTATGATGGGGACACTCTCCCACCTGTTTGCCACTTCACCTATTAAGGAAATGGGAATCATTAACCAAGTTTGGTTTATAGTTTACAATGGTCACCTATGCATAGATAGATAACAAGGCCTCTAGGTTCATCATGCCAAAAATAAAATATTGTATGTGCATAGGTTATAAGAAAACAAGTTGTATGGCATGAAGATACCTATTAGGGATACTAAAATCAAGATAGACAACTTGTTCATGGAGCTGTTTCCAATTCTCAACTTGGAACAAAGCTCATCATCTTATCGTCAATAGTATGATAAGAGATGACATGTACTTTATGGAGTGATCAACTATATCAACCGGACCAAAAAGCATCTCTCAATATTTATCTCACACTCTTGCGAAGTTTTGAGGAAGCTATTGTTGAAATAGACAATTTAAATAGGTATTGTTGTAGCTAAGTAGATCCATATTCTCTCAAGCCGCAGAGAATTGGACTTGCTGGTGATTATGATATTATATGGATGAACAACGAGGCTTCTCCTTTAATAGAATTGCCAAGAGTAGCTCCAGAATTTCATGTATTCTAATATTCTTTCAGTTTGTTACTGTTATCCACGTTGAGCTTGGCGGATTCCTACATCTGGTAACCTTTTGAAAATCCTATGTGTTTCTGATATGAATGATTAACATGTCTGTCAGCAGCGGTAACATCACTACCACTGATTCTAGGTATCCACTCATGGTATTTATCAAGTAGATGATGAGGAGCCTTAGGATAATTACTAAAATCTAGATGCCTAAAGGATGCAAGGATCCATCACATATCCATGTTGGTGGTGAGATTAGGATTATCAGGAAACTGTTTCCTAGCTACAAGGCCATAGGTTTGATAGGTGAAGTGCCAATATCAATGACCCTCCTAGTAGCACCTCCAGTTCTAGCTATAATTGTGGAGCCTTAGGATAATTACTAAAATCTAGATGCCTAAAGGATGCAAGGATCCATCACATATCCATGTTGGTGGTGAGATTAGGATTATCAGGTAACCGTTTCCTAACTACAAGGTAGTAGGTTTGATAGGTGAAGTGCCAATATCAATGGCCCTCCTAGCAGCACCTCTAGTTCTAGGAGCTATAATTGTTTGGGGAGGACATCCTTCAGATGAAGTGCTAGGGGATTCAGTGTGAATTGATTCAGTAGTCACCATAAAAGGATTTATCTTGTTGTTAGAGAATTTGCCTCTTCAAAGGAGAGAAGCTAGATGCTTCATTCTACAATAAGATAAACTCACTTCCTCCTTAGCAATGGCACCAAAAATGTTGCCGCAAAATCTAGCAAACTGAGAGGGGCAACCTACTTGGAAAATACTAGATTAGGTGACAACAATGGGGCAGTGGCCAACTGTCACCATAGCCAAAACCCCTGTGCTTTATGGATTTTCACCATTGAGAGGAGACCTGGTATGTAATAAGGTCACTTAAAGGGTATTCTAGGTTTAAGGTGTGAAGTGACCCAAAGGCTTCCAAAGAAAAGTTTCAACTTAAGTACAAGGTTCTACAGGAGGGATAAGGTGATTTACTTTCCTTATAAAGCCCCTTATGGAAGCCATCTATGACCTAGGGTTTGATTAGTTGGTTGAGAGTTAGAGAGACCCAAGGCTAAGATGCCAAGAAAGGGTTTCAAATAACTATTTTCAACAAGACAAAGGTGCATGAAACCCTCAAACAAGCCCCTAAGTTGTAGTGACCACAAACTAGGGTTTTACCCTAGGGAAAACAACTAGGGCAAGAAAACTTATGGATAAGGTTGATGTGAATCCCTACCAAGAGGATTGATTTTGAGACAACCAATCATGACCTTGGCATTTACACTCTCCAATCCCAAAAATCTCCCTTTGCCTAAAAATTTGCACTAAGCCCTCTCCTTGAAGGGGTCGAATTAAAGAAAGGATGAATGATAAATTTGATCACCAACAAATAGGCCAATGCCTTGTTCCTTGGGAGTATGGAGTCTATGATTTGATAGGATAGCCAAGAAGTTGCTAAGGAGGACAAATTCTTGATGCCCTAGCACCAAAAAACCTAGTAATTATCTATGCAAAGGATCAAGGAGTTTTATGGAAGAGCTAATTAAAGTTCACTACTAGGATATTCACTTCACATGTTATGTATGAGTAGTGCATGCAATAGTTACAACATTCAATAAATTTTCAATAAATTAGGGCACAATAAAAAACCCTTGATTCAACATATCCCATACATTTTCATTAAATTAGGGCACAATATAAAACCCTAGATTCAACATATTCCATACATTAGACATATAGAAAAATAAATATTGAACAATAGGGACACTTACAAGACAAAATGAAAAAATAATCCATTCATTTGATTCAAAGAATAACTCCAAAGACAAATAAATAAGCTTCAAATGTCAAAATGCATTCATAGATCCAAATCCTCCATAAGACAAGAAGGCCTGTAATGTCCCAAAATTTTGGATTACCTTGTGAAGTGGTTAGGAGGAATCCCCAAAGCTTGTGTCAACCCGGTCATAGGAGCAGGGTTACTCCATTTGTGGGTCCAAAGGGTTTTCAAAGGGTTTTATGGTTTCCACTAGGATTGCATACCATATTTCATCATTATGATCAATTTCACCTAGTTTGCTCTTCGTTCCGTTGCATTGTGACGATTTCCATAACATGATGTTATTCACAGACATATTTTAATTAATTACGTTTAAGGTGTTGGTTTAGGCTGATTGCTTGGAGAAACACCTTAGTGTAATAACTCATTGGAATTGGGGTGAAAATATTTACAGGGCAAGATGATAAAAATGGGCTTTGGGTGGCTAGTGTTACCACAAAGGCGAATTGACCATTTTCTTGCATTAGAAGTGACTTTAATTAGTTTATAAAAGTCATTTAATTAAATAAAGGAAAAGTGTTTTTAAATATTTAATTGGAGGGAAAAGCTAAGTGAGATATAAAAAGAGAAATGCAAGGGTCTCTTCTCATTCATTCGTGCATTTGAGTTTTTGGTGAAAAGTGCTCTTGGAGAGTTTTCTTTAGGAGAAGCGTAGGGTTTGGAAACCCTAGCCACCATAGCTAGTTTAAGTGTTGAAACTATACACTTTAATTGGTCCAAAGAGTGAAATAACACAGATTTCACCATTGTTCTTCAAAGGAGAATGATATTTTTAAGAGATATTAAGATACCCAGGTCTTATTTGTTTATTTTATGAGCTTCTTGGGTAATTTCAATCTTATTATTTTAGGTTGAAGAAGACCCAAAAGGAAACATGATCCCTAGAAAATCTAAGACCGATTTTGCAAGTTCAAGAAGTGTCAAAGGGATTGAATCTTGTTCCATCCTGTGAGGGGGACGAATCTTCCATCTTGTAACTGGACGAGTTCTCTCTTTATGAAGTTGAATTACTGCAGGAGGTCGAAACCCCTATTAACAAGTTGTTAGTTGCTTACCATGGTGGGAACCTTATTTTGGGTGTGAAAGAGATAAATATTTTTTCCATATCAGAGTCATGGACCTCCTTCTTTGGAGCTAGAGGAGTCCTTGATAGATTCTAGGTTGAGTTTTTTTGCTCATAACTTGGCCTAGTTCCCTCAAATAAAACTGGTACAATTTCTAGCATCTTTTCTCCTTCATTTTGCTGAGTGTGATCATTATTGGAATTTTGGGGCAGTGTTTTGAACCAATTGAGGTCCTGGGTGTGAGAGCTGGGCATATTTGCTGGTAAAGACAAAACTTAGATGTTGGTTTGAGTTGGGTAACAATGTATTTCTCTTTGCTAGTTACACGTTGGAGTTGTTGGCACATTTCCCTTCTTAACTGGGTCATTTTATTAAGGAAAGAAGTTGTTGAACATGACTGATTAAGAGGACTCATATACATGGTTGATTTCCTTGAGGAACCCTGTTAAAACGAAGGTCACTTTGTGGAGTAGATTTACCAGGTTCCTCTGATTCATTTAAATTCTAGTTTATTTGTATAATGAATTTAATGGGATTGTTTTAGATTGTTTTTATTATGACAAAAATTATATACTAGCTCCATGCAATTTTTTGAGTAATCAAATATATCAGTTGAGAGATTTGAAGGCCTTATTTGGAATACATTATGCTCGTTGTGTGATTTTTTCTGAAGTTAATGCTGTGAGAAAACACCTACAATAGAATACATTCAAATTGTTTGACAAAAGACACCAGTGAAAATTTTAGATATAAACTTAGAAAATTGTTGAAACTTTGAGGGTTAACTAAAAGAGAATTTTACAGTGGTATCAAAACATGCTCTTGGACAACTATTGGGTTTAAAGGGAAAATTATAACAAGGGAAAAATGCTTCCAAGTCAAGAAGAATTGTATGCCCAAAAATTTGAAAATTTTGACAAAACCTTTGCGAAAGTGATAGAGCACATGGAAGCATGGGTGTCATCGAAGGTAGTAAATAAAAAAAATGAATAGAAGTTCCAAAGATGAAAATGTAGTCAAGGAACAGGAAGCAAGGATTGGAGGTGAAGACCATGACCAAACCTTCAAAGAAAATTTGGGAAAAGCGACATCCATTGAAAATGAAGCTATCACAGATCCACCCTGGCAGGTTGGAATGAGAGTTTGGGATGGAGGGTTAGAAATTTCTGCATAATGCTTGTTGTCACTTAACAAAATTGTTGAATTATATGATGGGTACAAAGAAGATCATGAGGCTACGCTAGTTGATGATGATTCCCAAGAGGTGTGCAAAGATGATAACACACAAGTAGTCAACAATGTGAACGTAGAGCCATCCACTGACTTCTTTTGTGAAGTAGGTGTTGCTCATAAGCCTACTTCTTCCCACAACTTGGAACACCAATTGAAGACAAGATTATGGAAACCACGAGGCATTTTGATGATACACAGGCATTGGTGGTAGATTATTGTTGGAGAAGTGTAGTGACACATGATAGTTTGGGAGGAGAACCTTCACTTGCAGATTTCTTAGTCTCTCAGAAAGATGTTGGTAGAGATGAAATCCAACTACCTACACCTCCTTTCAGACGAAAATCACCTACTCATGCTTGTTGAGATATATCATGATTCACTAGTAGAGAAAGAGGAGGAAGTTGACAGACTTACTTATGAGCTTGAGATTTCCCAAGAGTCCTTGAAGAGCAATCAGATGGGCCTTCAAGAATGTTGAAGAATGTAACTAGTGTCGATGTTCATAATTGTATTTTTCAAAAGAAAAGAGAAAAAGATAAATTTTTATTAAAGAAAGATTGACTTATTAAAGAATGGGTTTCATGCTTGGGTCAAAAGTTAATCCTCCATTGAAGGCTTCTAGGATATTTTGTTGAGTTTGTAAGAGGCACTTCTTTGGCTCCTCAAAGTCAAGAAATAAAATTTTATTGAGTCAAAATGTCATGTTTTCCTTCTTCACCAAGTCGACCCCAAAGAGAGAACAAGTTGGCTTCATGAAGAATTTGGCCAGCTTCAAGAGACTATAAATAAAGAGGCATTCTACCTATTTGATAAGAGAGATGATAAGCATATTCAAGTCTGCAGTTTGGGTAGAAAGAGAAGTACGAAGTTAAGAAGGGAAAGGGACAAAATCTTTAGCATCCAACATATTACTTCTACCACACGTGCTACTATAGGGCTAAGACATTTTGAGATGTTGTAGGGTAGATATGGCTACTGCAGGTTCGAAGTTTGAGGTATCTAAAATGTTGCAGGTATGAAATGTTTCTATGTGAAGTTGCACTTTTGACTTGGTTTGACTTTTGGAAAGATTGATGAAATATCTCTATTGAAGGCTGACTTGGAGGAGGACATCTCTTTGTTGAAGGGTCTTGGTTGTCTTAATCTGATTTGAAACTATTAGTGGAAGAGTTTGATTGGGTTTTCCTCTCCTTAGGGGTTTTGCCCTGGCTGAGTACCTACATCTTGTGTTCTCTTGTTGTCTTTGAAGTTTTGAAAATTGTCTTGATGACAAACATGTAATAATAAAGAAGAAGTAATAAAGAAATCAATTTTATAAGAAGCCCTAACTATGTTGCCCCAAATTTTCTCAACATGGAATCAAAGCTTGGTTAGATTGTGTAAGGGTATGAAGAAGGTTAACGAAGGCTACAAGGCGTCAAGGAGAACCTAAATACCTAGGACCGAGCTCCTAGAAGCATCAAAACCAAAATTCCGGGCACATCTAGAAGCCCTAGTCACTGTGTTAAGGCTGCAGGTTTGAGGAGAAAAGACCAAGGTTTTTGAGAGGCTCATAACCCTTGTTCTGGAGCACCTAAAGGCTAGTCCGATAGCCTATATAAAGCTGAATTCATTGATGAAAAGATCAAAGTCCTGAAGCAATCTTAAGATGGCATTAGCCCTATTTGATCTACTTTTGCAAACCCCGAATTTTCAATATGCAAAAAGGAATTTGGGAACCTTTTCCAAGGCACATCTAAAGCAAGTCTATGTGTCTTATCTGAATTTTGAATAAGGCATTCTAGACATATTAGGCCGCAGGAACAAAACATCTAAAGTAGCACTGGTGTCACCATTTCAAAGTAAATGTATAGCGCTATCAAGGCTGAGTATCATGAAGAGGAAACCAAAGTCTTGAGCATTATAGTCCAAGTCTGAATCACCTTAGAAAAAATTGTCATCGAAGCTGCAAAAACATGATTCAAGGTTAAAAAAAGTTACTGTGTCATCCAAGGAAGCTACAGGGCTATCTAGAGTATAACAATACAATCTGAATTATAGATGTGGACCCACTCAAGCTCTGTATTTCTGCATTAATATAGTCCTTTAATGGGAATGACGCCTAAATAAGGAAATAGGCCAACCTGATAGGATTTATAAGCATTTTCCTACAATTAAGAAGCCCTAGCCAGAGAAGCATATCTAAGCAGCAACAAAAGCCAAAAGATATGTAGCAGTCAATCTATCATACAAAGTTGGAAGACCTATTCTATAAAGGGCTACAAAATTATCAATGTCTTGAAAGGAAACAATCTATAACAAGGAGAACTAACTATCTTACTCTAGCCTCGACATTTTGGCATCTTGAAGAAACTCTTGTAGTAGATATTGGAGGACGAAGGTAAGTAATCTTGAAGTATGTATGGTATTTAAATGAAGTGTTTTGTTGCTTAAGTTGGCAAGTTCTCATTGCATTAAAAGCTATGAATATCTAGGATTGTAAAAGCTAGATAGTATAAATTTTAAAACCTCGTTCATTTGTTCCTTATTAGAAATATTATCTCATAATAGTGTATAGGTAAATCGTAATATAAAGACATATGATAATTCTTTGCAAAACATAATTCTATAATGTTTATTAAAAGCTAGTAAGGGTTTGTACTTAAAATCCCTTGGAATCCATCCTCCAAAATGGTAATGGAAACCTCAAATAATCATCAAACCTTAGATAATCATCACACTATTGCACTTGTATATTGGTTGTGCTTATCAATATTACAAATAGATATGCCGATCTCAAGAATGAAGACATGGTAAATAAAGAATGGATATGCTGATCTCAAGAATGAAGACATGGTAAATAAAGTTGAATCCTTGGACATGAACCATGAAGATGCTAAGAGGGAGCCTTTCAACAAGAAATGCTTACAAGGTTTGTAAATCGAGCAGCTCCAGGTATGCGACCACGAGATTTGGTAACTAATCCTTTTCATTTAAAGAGAACGACCATTTTAAAATTTGTTTCATATTACTAACTCTCTTATACCTAGGGTCTTGAATCACAAAGATTCTTATTAGGGTGATTAATCATTAGATTGAATCTACCCTTATCATACTATCTCTTGTTTGTTGATTTTGATGAAATCCTAACCTTTAGGATTCACTGTAAAACCATAGCCTCTTAATGCTTAGGGTATGTTGACATGAAACCCTAACCTACTTAGGGAATGATTTTAAATAGAACTCATGATGAAATCCTACTATCATGTTTAAGGTTTCAGTTGTGTAAAACCCTAGTCTTTTAGGGTTTTTTATTGATATTTAGAGCTTCTAATGAAATCCTAGGGTTTTAGGCTCTGATGAGTTAGGGTTTAGGGTTTATGACCAATAATGGTAAAAAATAAGGTTCTAGGAGTAAATTTCTAGGTATATGTGCTTCTGTATAATGGAAACCCTAGTTTGGTCAAATTATTGAAGTTTGATGTGTATCTAGGGTTTATGATAAAAACCCTAGTAAGATTTGATATAAGAATGAATCCCTAGATATGAAATGCTAGTATGTTAACTTGATTGTTGATTAATGAAATGTAGGGTTTGTGACAAAACCCTAGTATAATTTGACATAAAATTCTAGGGTATAATGTAAAATGCTATGATTGATTTGCTAACTTGTTTCAGTTGCTGATATCAAGGGTTTAAGTCGAAATGATAGAATCTAGGGTTTATAACAAAACCCCTAGCAAGTTGTTGAAGTCCAAAAGATGTAACCATTGAACCTAACTAGGTCTAGATATTTTTGATGCTTCCATTGTAATGACATAATTTTGACTTCATGGTCTTGTATATAAATATTTGTGTTTGGTTATACTTGTTGTTGAAGGTTTATAGGTACATAGTCCTTAAGATGATGAAGATGCTATCTCATACTTGATGATAATTTGATGATAATGTTGAGCATGATGGAAAAAGGGAGTTGTGAGAACCTCAATGACATTAAAGTTCGATAGATGAAAGATCTAAATTCTCCAATGAATTGTTGATGCAAAAGGAAGAGCCTGTGTGAAGAATAAGATGATTGTTGGACTTGTCCTTGGATCATATCCCTAGTTGAGAGGGCGCTTGAAAAGAAGTAAACGACCTAATGAAAAGGCCATGAGGATGTTTGAAATCGAAGAATAGTTGAAGCAATACTGATGATTATTCATGATTGAACAAAACTTGGATGTTTTTTGAAGAAAGTGCTAAGCTTGAGTTTGGTGCTGCTGAAAAGTTGAAGTAAATCTTCTGAGTAAATGTTTGATATGATGATGATCTAAGCAACATCAGAATGATGAAGAACCTCAAAGGTTTGTGTTAAATATGTATAGTGAAAGTTTATTATTAATTGGGGTTGTGTTTGTGCAAATCTCTCCATAAGAGGGTTGAATGCTTGAAGCATGCTTGGATTGGTCGATATATTTGGTTTAATTGATAAGTAGAGATGTGTTAAAATTGGCAACTAGGGCCAAACTCCATGTGGGTCATCTTATTTATGGCAGCTGATATTTTTCTTGGATCCCTCTCATCGAGAGGTGTAGGATTGATCTAAAGATCATCCGATTCCGATAAGTATTTATGAATATATGAATTTATTTTGATTATGGACAATTGATAAGTTGGCCAGCGACTTATGTAGGCTCAGAAGCCCAACAGTCATGTCCATTCAACCTCTATGTTTTAGTATAAATAGAAGAGGATTTGAAGTCATTTGTCATACTCACATACTCTTCATGTGATCTCCTCCTCTCCGCGTCTTTGGGTTTTTGTGAAGGAGAGACACTAAGAGTATATGTTGGTCTATGTAAAGATGATGCCCTAGCCACAGTAAGGATGATGCCCTAGATCTAAATGCAGTCCAAGAAGAAGCCTGCGCTGGTATGGTAGAAGTCTTATGCGGTCCTGGAGGACAACTCTCTAGGAAAGGACGCAATTTAAAGAGGGTCCTTATGTGCCCTAACTACTGTAAATACAAGCCCTAGCCGTAGGCCTATTGGGAGGATTATAGCCTCAACCTAGCCACTGATAATGGAAAGACTTGGCCGCAGTTCTAAGAGTTCCTTAGCAGTCAAAGAGAGCCACCATATGCTACCTAAAAGGTTTCTCATCCACTGTCCAAATACACAGTCTTATCTGCAATTCAAACATGCATCTATCTGCCCTAGCCGCAGTGAAAAATGAAGGTTACAACCATCAAAATAAAGGGTCTCTAGCAGTTGTCGTTTGTGCTACAAACTGTTGTCCAAGTAGGGCCTATACTACCCTAGTCTTAGTCCTCATCTTGGCTGAAATTTGGGAGGACCTACCACCTGAAGAAGCTCCTCCTAAACGCTGTCCAGGAAAGGCCTTAGAGCCACTGCTATGTGCAACCCTTATTCCGCAGCAAGAAGACTGGTTATAGTCATCGTAATGCAACATTGTTGTAGGTGACAGTTTGGCCTATTTAAGGACCATTTGGGCAAGTTAATGTTATTCTTGAGGGGTAGTAGAATCTGCAATAAGGAGGAACTAGAGGTTGTTGTTTTAGGACTGTTTGGATCCCTAAGCTACAACCAAGAAGTGCCCCAACCAATCATCATGACAACATCAAAGACAGTGTCATAGAAGTGTGGAGACAGTGTAGTGATGAGGAAAGTTTAAGGTGACCTATCTAATAAGCAGTAACAGCTAGAGCAACAACATGATGTGTGCAACATGATGATTAAGAGCAGCAAGTTGTGTACATCGTACAACTCAGCAGTGAAGCAGCATGGTCCAGCTCATGAACATGGTATGATGTTGCAATATGGTTCAGCGCGGTGAGGTGTAGTGTATGGACGAGATGCAACACAATGACAAGTGAAGGAGTCACCTTGGAGAATCAATTGAAGCAACATGTCTTCAACTGATCTCATGTAGAGTTGATCTATTCTCTTATTTAGAAAGTCAAAGTGTGACTTCTGTTGTAAATGTACTTTCTCTCTCTTTTCTGAACTATTGAAGAACATATAAGAAGAATTGATCAAGGGTTTCCCCACATTGGGGTTTGTCCCTGGCTAGCGCCATATCTTGTGTCCTCTTGTCTTGTCTTGTCTTTTGCAATTTTATGTTTATGTTCTATCTACAGTTTACTTTAATGTTGATGTGATTGCTAATCTGAAAAAGATATGGAGCTAACTGTGAAAATCGAAATAAATTTCTCTAAGCATAGAACATACCTAAAATTAACAAGATGAAGCATCTTGGGGTGACAAGATGCTTGGTAGGATATCTGGTCAGCTTGTGATGATGTCTAGATCTCGAAGTAGGGAGGGTGGCGTTGGTCTTAGAGCTTTGACCTTGGATACACACTTAGATCCCTAGGTTGGTGTTAGGGCAGAATCCTAGTAGTACTTATAGAGGTTGAAGCTTGGAACACACCTTAGTCCCACCTGGTTAGTCAAGATTTTTTTATGGAGTCAAAATGCCATGTTTTCCTTCTCCACCAAGTCGGCCCCAAAGAGAGAAAAAGTTGACTTCATGAAGAATTCAGCCAACTCCAAGAGACTATAAATAAAGGGGCATTCAACTGATTTGATAAGAGATATGATAAGCATATTCACATTTGCAGTTCGGGTAGAAAGAGAAGTACAAAGTTAAGAAGGAAAAGGGACGAAGTCTTTAGCATCCAACATATTACTTCTGCCACACGTGCTACTATAAGGCCGAGATATTTTGAGATGTTGCAGGGTAAATATGGCTACTACAAGTCTGAAGTCTGAGGTATTTGAAATGTTACAGGTTTGAGATGTTTCTAGGTGAAGTTGCACTTTTGACTTGGTTTGACTTTTGGAATGATTGGTGAAGTATCTCTATTGAAGGCTGACTTGGTGGAGGAGATCTCTCTGTTGAAGGGTCTTGGTTGTCTCAGTTTGATTTGCAACTATTAGTAGAAGAGTTTGAATGGGTTTTCCCCTCCTTAGGGGTTTTGCCTTGGTTGAGTGCCTACATCTTGTGTTCTCTTGATGTCTTTGAAGTTTTGACAATTGTCTTGATGATAAATATGTAAAAACAAAGAAGAAAAAATAAGACCTAATCCCAAGTAATTATCAAGTAATAGAGAAATCAATTTTATAAGAAGCCCCAACTATGTTGTCCCAGATTTTCTCAACAAATAATCAAAGTTGCAGGTCGAGTAACTTTGTATGGAGTTGAATTCTGTGCATTCTTCTATGGCAACCATCACACAAGAGGATGTTAGGGGCATTCATGATTTGATAAAGGAGCCTCCTTTGATAGTTGAGCACAAGGATCACCCACAAGAACTGGCACTTGCAGGGATGTATGTCCCATAAGTTTCTAATTATGCACATATGGGATGTGGAGACATGTATATTTCTGATGAGGATACATTCATGTGGGATCCAGGTTTAGTTGACATGAGTGGAGTGGATATTGGAAGCCTAGGTTGGCATTGGGATCCATGTGGGGATTTCCATCATATACGAAAGGTGAATGATGAGTACGATGTTGGTGGGATGGTTGACCCAATGACTGAGCGCACACATTCTTTAGGGGAGTTCCAGGCAACTCTAATGGCCAGTTGGTTTATGAGTAGACTCTGGGAGACACCATGGCACATCATCTGTGTGCAGGGTTGCAGGCAGGAGTTATTCGGATGGGAGGGCATGGGTAGGCCACCAGGTAGGGCATTGTATGGATACGATGCACTTCCCTTGATGTATTGGGAACATGATGTTAGTTTTGTAGCATCGAATGGTATTCTAATCTCGAAACTTTGTGGAGAGGATAAAATACATGAGTTATCCAAAACCCATAAATCGTTTCAGGAAATTCCACCTAGAGATAGATCAATTAAATTAATTGATCATCATCTAAATTTTTCCTAAGTTTAACTTAGGAAAAGTGGCTAATTAATAATAATTAATTGAGAAAGGTGAGAATTCTCTAGAAACTCATGTAGATTGACTTGAAAATAATCTCAACCATCGATTAAGTTTTAATCGTGGCCGTTGAAGTCTCAACTGGATATTATAAGAAGAGGTCGATGGGTAGATGGAGGAGATACAATTGTAGATACTCAGTGATCTAGACAATTCGATTTGTTAATGTCGGTGTTTCAACATGAGAGATCAACTAGCAAGTGTAAGAGGGGCAGGGACAGTGATCCGAAGGAAGATTTCCAGTTTCAAAGAGGCAACAACAAGCGACGGAAATATTCCATGGTGAAGCTAGCCCAGGATAGCTGCAAGGGTTGTGCGGATTATTCTGACGAGTCGCAGATTAGGGTTGCATGGGTTTTCCCAGTACAACCACAATGATCACGTAGTGTTTCCTAGCACAACTATGCGAATTGATCAAAAACAGTGCAGAAAGGGCCTACACAGGGGTTGGACGAACAATTTTTAGAGGGAGATAGAGGTCGGGGTTTGCTTGTGGAGTGAGATTTTTCTCTCTGAATATTTTTGTCAGGTTCTTGTTGATTGGATAGATAGCAGGGCTTCCAAATATTGTACTTAGATTTTCAACTCTACATAATAAAATAAACCCTCAACTGCTGTGACGTTTTTCCACATTGGGTTTTTCCAGGGACTTTTGTCTAAAAATAATTGTGTCATTTTTATGTGTGTGTGCTAGCGTTTCTCAGTTCCTATTTTTGCTTTTGCAGTGTTTTTTTTATGGTGAAGAAATTGCAGTGTGAATTATTTGTTGTTTGTCGTAGCAAATAAACTGCATAATAACTTTCGAGCTAGAAGAATAATTTCCAGTTGTTGCATTTCAAGGGAATTTTCACATGGTATCAGAGTGTATTTGATAGACAAGAGGCTTCGAGGCGAAGAAGGAAAAATTCGCTGCTTAGAGGGAGCTACAGTCTGATTTTTTCGGAGAGCTGCGCGAGTTAGTTCAACACAGTTGTGAGAGCCTTGCGAGATTTCCTTGTACAACCGCATGGATCACACGAGTATAGACTGGAAAATTGCGAGAGCAGCATAGATGGAGGGAGCAACAACCCAAATTTTCACAAAGCAGAGCCTTAATGTGGGCACAAAGAATTTGTAGCAGTTTGTTAGAGTAGATTCAATGTCGTGTGGAAGAGAAAGATTCAATGCCAAGTGGATTTATTGAGGCTTCCCTATATTAGGTCACCTAAATATTTGTCTAGTCCAAGGGCAAAAGTTGACAAGATAAGCTATAAGGAAGGATACCCTACTTAGGAACAAGGCTCAACTAACACAATCAGGGCAATGCACATCCTTGAAAAGGCCTAGTTAGGTCACAATGTGACCTAGGGTTAGTGAATAAATAAGGTTGACAACACTATTTAGGATCACTAGGCCATGGAAAGGCTTGCAATAAGTGTATACTCTCAATTTATGGCACAAAAGCCTTCAATAAGCCTCAAGTTGAAGCTTAGGGAAAACTAGGGTTTTTATAGGGAACAATTTACCTAGGCCAAAGGATTTTAGCCCTAAAATGAAGGAATTAGCCACGGGAAAAGGTTGATTTTGAGGCAAATACGCCATAACCAAGTGTTCAATCCCTCCATAAGGCAACATGGTCAACCCTAGATGAAATTGATGCCTTAACCCTAGCTAGCAATTTTCCTTAAGAGACCTAAATCTAGGTTAGAGGAAGAAAAGTAGAATTGAATGAGTTTTCAAGGTGAACAAAAATGTGACCAAGGACAGTTCCTTGATCTTGGGTGATGGAGTCTATGGGATAATTAAATTAGTAGAAAACAACTAAATCCTAGCAAATAGTAAGGGAAATATGAAACCCTAGTTATCATTTTTGTGCGGGCGCAAAGTCAATGGGGAGAGCTAGTTGAAGGATTCACTCGTGGGATTGTCATACAAATTCTATAAGTGGGTAATGTGTGCAATACCATTACTAATATTTCATACAATGATTTTCAACGATAAATAATACATAGAAACCTTAGATAATTAACCATTCCATACAATAGCCACAAAATACAAAGGTTTATCAAATACAAGGCATACTTACAAGATAGAATGCACGAATCAATCCTTTATTGCTTCAAAATGACATCTCCAAAGCCAAAGAATAGCTCTGTAAGCAAAAGTCCTCAATATATCACATCTTCACAAGTTACAAGATACAATTCAGCTTGACTGAGTTCTTTAAGAGAGTCGAATTAGATCACAAGTGATGATGAAAATGAATTGAGGTTAACCTTTATTTATACGAGGTTTAGCTCTATTATTCTACGAATGAAGACCCTAAAATCAAGTTTGGCAAAAAATGACCTTGGGTTATAAGCTAACCCATTAGCTAACAACAAAACAAGCCAAATTAGACCATACATGTGAGTCATAACCTCTTAAATTGTTGACGTCATGCCTAATTAGTGCCTAGAATTCCATGCAAAAGTGTGATGAGGTGCCCAAATGTGTGTAGATGCTTGTATAATTCAAAATTTGAGGGTTGGCCCTTAAATCCACCTCAATATCTCCCATGGGGTCCCAATTGCTAGTTGGGGTGACATTAAGTGGTCTCCATGGGTCACTGATTATCAAATAAGACCTCCTCACTAGCATTAGGGCTTCCTATGGTGCAACAATCTCTCCCTAGTCTCTCAATGGGAGGACATCCTTGTTTGGGCTTAGAATTAACTCCTACCCATTAGGTTGTGTCAAGGCCAACTTGGGGGCATACTGGGTCATCATGAAGAATCCTCAATACTAGATCAAAGTTGACCAACATCCTGTGTCTTAGAGGTACACTGGGACATGTGTCATCTACCCACGTTATTAGGAGGCTCCAGTCGCTCAACGCCACACCTACTTAGGCCATGTACTTCTTTGAAGGGCTTGACTACTTGTGGTGTGGGTGCCTAAGGCTTGCACTGCAGTGACCCACCTGACAAAGACAACAGATTCTAGTGAAAGCAACCATCCATCAGAGACTAAGGTAAATAATATTTAGGGCATGTTTAGGGCACAATAATACTTTGAACAAAGGTCCCTTTCCAAAATCAAGATCAAGTTCTCGCAATTGTGTTTTCCCCCTTGGGAGGGGTAACTAATAGTCAACCCTATTAGGTGCTTCCAACGCCAAAAGGGAAGTAATATTTCCCTCCACCCTTCAATTGATAGGTGTTAGGGTATAACAATGTTGGATGACTCATACTCGTATAAGACTTGTCTGGTTATTGACTCAGGGACCCGTTTATGACTCGGGAACGACTTGTATAAGACTCGGCAAAATACAAAAAAAACTTAAGAAAATATGACCTCCCAAAAAAAAGAAAATTAAAAAAATATGAATTTTGAGTGGGTCCACAAGTCTTATGCGGGTCTTATGCTGGTCACATGTGGGTCTTCACGAGTTCAATACGAGTAGATAGATTCTATGGGGGTTTGAACGAGTATGGGTAAAGATCGTGGGTCCTATGCACGTGACCCATCTTGCTATAGAACCCCTCAATACCCATGAGTACTCGTGGGTTTTATGAGAGTTGTGCTACATTGGTGTATAGTAATGTGGTAATGGATGGGAGAAGACTTAATGGTCAAGTGCCATGGTCAAAGGGATCAACTGATGGGGGTGGTCCACATCTTGATTGTATAGATGTGAGGAGGGAGCATTTGTGGATGCATGAGTTATCAGCTATTCCTAATTTTCCAACCGTTTTGTGCACCTTTTACTTCTTCTTGATTGTTCCTTGTATTACTGCTTATAATCAAGAGTTAGAGTTTTCTTTTTATGATGTAGTAGTTTTATCACGCCTTAAGATAAGTCATTTTATTTCTCATCGAGGTTGGGACATGTTGTTGATTTTTGTGTAGCATCAAGAGGTATTCTCGCATGCCAAGAGGCCTCCTAAGTTGGCCTAGAAATACTATGGAAATTAAAATAACAGTTTTATTTTTGGGCTTCATTTAAGCCCCAAACTGTCAAGTCGGCCCCACCATGAAAGGGTGTGACCCTTTGATCAAAATTGACCCATTCAGCAAGTATAAATACACAAGTTGATTTCCTCATTTAGACTAATTGGGATTATCATCATTCTCTCTTTTGTTCTTATCCACACGTGCGAAGTCAAGAGGAAGATCTAAAGTTTGACCAAGTTATAGAAGCTGCCATTTGACTGAATTTTGACCTGCTTTATTTGACCAAGAATCTGGTTGTGTTTGACTGAGAACAAGGCTAACTTTGCTCGCAAAAACAAGTTGACTTTGATCGTTGAAACATGTCGAGTTTGACAAAAGAGAAGAATGATTTGATCATGGGGTTGATTGCAGGTTTGACAACAGAAAGTCAACCATACGTATGAGTTGATCGCAGGGGTCAACCACAAGTCTGAAGTTGACCGCAAGAGATAAGTTGACCAAGCTGAAATTTGACCAAAATTGACTAGTTTTAAGGTTTGAACACTATTAACTAAGTTGGAATTTTGAGCAGGTTTGACTGGTATCTTGGACTTGGATTTTGGCACAAATTTCTAAAATATTCTTGAAATTGTAAATATTGCTGAAGAACAATTTCTCCTAAGAAGAATAGTTTCAAAACCTCCATTCGAAGATTGAATACTTCTCCAACTTATTGACCCATCTGTTGTAGGATTAATATAAGTCAGCTCTCTTTCTTGCAGTTGGATAACAGACCTGATCAACAACATCAACTTCCAGGCCCTTGATATGGATCAAAAGGCTGAACAACTCTTGTACCTTCAGACTCAAAGGTCATTGTCTCCTCCTTTAAATTTGTTGTCTCTATTGTGCATGGTTGTGTCTTTTTTATCTTACTATTTTCACAACATTACTATTGAGATTTTATGTGTATAATTGCTCAATGATATATGTGGCATAAGAAAAATTGATTGGAAATCATTAGTAAGTAATTATCAGATCAAAAGATCAGCGTTATTGCGTATTATTGTAGAAAATTCAACACAAGCAAAGGCCCATTTTTGATACAATGGAGCATCATGTGCTGAAGGACTGGGTGATGGCCATATGAGTTAGGTATAGCTTTTGCCCATGTGGTAATCTTTATGTTTTGGCCATGTTTTACATGTTGATTTTCTTTATTTTGTTTTATTGTGACCATGATATGCTTTTTTCTTTTCTTTTAGCTGCATCTAAATCTCCCAGAAAAATTTCTAGGCCCTACTCAAGGTATGTGGACATATGAGTGCCAAATCCCCAAGAATCGATGACAAGTTGTACCCGAAGAATGGAGGTGAGATATGGGGCTTGAAATGTGGGATGAAAAGTGTTAAGTATGGGATATGGAGAATGGAACACACAATCTCAATCATGGTTTCCCAAGTGGTGCCACTCCTATAAGCCAAGGGCCTTAAGGGAGGTCCCATTGGACTAGGGTCAAAGATTAACTCCCCTAGTAAGATGAGAGGAAAAAAATATAGTCAAGGTTTGTCAATCTTCTAGATCACCCTATCATTTATATTAAATGTACAAAACAAACAAGTATAACCATCTAATTACAAAACGATC
This sequence comes from Pinus taeda, assembly GCA_000404065.3. Lineage (NCBI taxonomy): Eukaryota > Viridiplantae > Streptophyta > Pinopsida > Pinales > Pinaceae > Pinus > Pinus taeda. Next base: position 106,809 of record APFE030824920.1, on the reverse strand, counting down.
AAAGTTCTTTCTGAATAACAATGCACCTTCCTCCAAGTGTCAATGTTAGATAGTGATAGCCACATGGTCGATGGAAATGGGTAGAAGAACATGGCATATCATTCACTACTGGCGGCTCTTGGGGGCCTGCTGGCTATCTAGATGTCTGACTGGATGTCAAGTATAGGAGAGAATTTTCTTTCTATGGGTTTCCCATTTTGATGGGTAATCGATCCAGAGGGTACTCAACTCAAAAATTATTTCTTTCTAACGTTTTGGATTTGTCTTGAAGTTCTCCTTCACATTTACTTACTTCGCTAAAGGCCTTAGATCCTTTCCAACTTTCTAAAAGTCAGTCCCTAGTGTTGCAGATGGACTTGAGGATGACATCTTTTCCCTCCTTTAAATAGTCCACTAGTTCTTCCTCTAGTGCATCCTCCCATTTTTATAATGATATAGTTTATGTTAATATTTTTCATGAGAATTTTGGTGTCTTTTAAAGATTTGTCATAAGATTTTATGTTTTTGTTTTTGTTGAGTTTAGTGGATGGGGATATTAATGTAGACCCAAATATTACTGTGAGGAGGCAACATTTGTGGATCAATTGTTTGAGTAGTTTCTATACGAACTCTGTGTGACTAGAGAGATGTCTGAAAGATCTCTAAAATATCTATGTGAGAGAGATCATAGTAAAGCATACAGGAAAAGAAAGAGATTTGTTATTTTGGTGCACATTTTATTTCCAAGTTAGTTGTGAAAGCCTTCTTATCTCAAATACAATGGCTCTCCTCCCCCTTTTCTAGCTAGATTTGTGATTTTTGATGTCGCATAAGATGTATTTATGTTTGCATAAAGATTGTTTTCAAGTTTTTTTTTTTTTTTTTTTTTTAAGATTTCTCATAGGATAATTTGGTCTTTGTTTCATATTTGTTGTAAGATACTTGTGTATTTAATGTTTCTCACAAGATTTCTAGCCTTTTTTTATACTTTATTTTTTGCTATGTAGAGAAACTTTTGTTGGGCCATGGATGCTTTTTGAGGTTGCAAAGTAGTTTGTATCTGCCATTTCTCTATGATTGTTTCCTTTCGTTAATTTTTTTTTAACTATTGTTTTTGTTGTTTGTTTTTCAATTGTTATTGATGCTATTTTTTTTCCATTTGTGAGCATGACCATGCTAATTGCTTAAATTTATATGCAATATAGTGTAGGTAATTGAAGGTGGAGGACTATTGATAGAACTCTTGAAATATCCATGGGAGAGATGTGGGCTAATGTGAGTTCCTTTCTAGTGTAAAACTCGTATAGGCTAATGTAAGTTCCATTTTGGTGTAAAACTCGTATGCTTCGCTATGAAATAGTCTTCATTTCAAATATAAGGTTTTTATCTCTTAGCTATTTAGGGTTTGTGATTTTGATATTTGAATAAAATGTACTTAATTATACATAATATTTTTGGCCTTTGTTTAAGATAATTCATGGTATGTTTTATTATATGTTCAATATTTCTCATTAGACTTTTTTTAATCTTTATTGAATATTTTATGGTTTGATTAGGTTTAGTGGGTGGGACATTAATGCAAGTCCTAATGGTCTAGTTGTAGTGAGTAAAGGTGAATGTTGTGGCATATGTATGGTCCCTTAGTGTTTTTATTTATATTTGAGCCAACCATTTGTTTAATTATTGAATGCAATGCAATGTAGGTAAAGGAATGCAAGGGATCATTGTTGAAACTACTTAAATATTTTCATGAGAGAGACATTATAGTAGGTTGCAGAGACAAAGGTGGAGGTTAGTTTACTTTTGGTGCGAAATTCATATATGATATGTTACGTAATCCTTATTGTTGCAAATATTATAGTTTTTTCCCTCCTTATTTAGGATTTATGATTTTTGGTGTTTACATAAGATGTACTTTCTAGTGCATAAGATTACAAATAAGATTTCCATTTCAAATTATCATAAGATATTTTGATTTTCGTTTCATATTTCCCATAATATTTCATGTATATTTAATATTCTTCAAAATATTTTCTAGCTTCTATTTAATACTTATTTATCTTTTGGTGTGCAAGGTCCCCTTGTTGGCCATGGATGCTTTGGCAATTGTAGTGCAAAGTCCATCTCTTATTTGAGTTTTTATGTTTTACTTTGTTATTTTTGTTGTATTTTTCTATTGTTGGTCATTTTTGTTTCTATTGTTTTTTTTAATAGCTCTTTTATCTTTGTATTTGTGAGCATGGCCATGCTAACTTATGGTTTGGTTTTTTTTTTCTTGTATGTTTTTTGAGTTTATTTTCTTTTGTTCACGTTTTTTCTGGATTCAATGGGCGGGGAAATTAAGGAAAACCTCAACAACCCATTATGTGAGTTTAGGTTTGATGCAAAGTCTACTAGTGTAGTGGGCAAACACGAATAAGGTATGTATGGAGGAATTTACTTGTTTATGGGAAAGGTGAAGGGAAAGGCAAAAAATGTATGTATGAGAGAACTTACTTGTTTGTTACTAAATTATTTGGTTTCATTCCCATTTTGATTGAACTGATTTGTTGCTTCTTCTTTATATCATGTATGTTTATTAACATTTTATGCAATAGCGATCTAGAGAGGTGAACGACCACTGGTGAAACTATCAAATATATTCGTGATGTGAGGCAGCATAGCAAAGGTATAATTGAATGAATATTATATTATTTGTGATTTATTTATATAATAAATGCTATGCAAATGTAGGTAAAGGAAGGTGGAGGAACATTGATAAAACTACAATAATTATTTTTGCGTGTGATCTTTGCAGATGTGTAGGAGGCCACAAGTGTAGTGGACAAAAAGACAAATGAGGTATGTATGGGGAAATTTAATTGTTTATAGGTAAAGGTGAATGAGATATGTATGGGGAAATTTAGTTGTTTATGGACAAAGGTGAAAGATGTATGTATGAGGGAATTTGTTTGTTACTAAATTGTATGGTTTTGATACTTATTTTGATTTAACTCATTTGTGAATTCATTATTATATCATGTGCATTTGTTGAAATTTAGATGCAATATAGATCAAGAAAGGTGGAGGACCACCGATGAAACTACTGAATATCTTTTTGTGATGTGAGACACCATAGAAAAGGTATAATTGAATGAATTTTATACTATTTCAAATTTATTTATATAATGAATGTAATGTAAATATAGGTAAAGGAAGTTGGAGGAGCATTGATGAAACTATAGAAATATTTTTGTGTGAGAGTTGCAAATGTTTTGGAGGGTGTAGGGGCAAAAAGCAAGTGTAAAATTCTAGGAAGATTTTTTCCCTAGGGTTTTTCAATAAATATTATTTTTCCCATTTAGTAATGACACAAACAATCTTTTTAATAATACAATATGATGATAACTACAATAATATCATTAATATCATTGCTAGTTTAACCACATATAATACAATAGTTCATCCAACAATATTTTTGGTTCAGCCAATCAACAAGTTCCAAATCCAACAATGTGTAACCAATGAGAACTTATGTCCTATCTAACAATGACTTGTATCGTGTGATTAAATTCACAGACAAAATAGTGCACAACTAGTAATCCCTTGTGAATTTTGGACAAATTCATAGACAAAATAGTGCACAATCAGTAATCCATTGCGAATTCTGGACAAAAGAATTAATGAATATCCTCAGGCCGAATTCGCTACAAGAAGATTAACCAAGGATCACTAGTCAAGGACAAATTTCTTAGATGGTTACTTTACTTTTCTGAAACTACCTCCTTGCAGTCAAACCCTTGTAATGAGATTGAATAATAGTGGACGCCTTTGCTTGCATCACATCTTCAACTCTAGAGCATGTTCTAAAATTTCCATTTTCCTTGAGGTGCCAAGATTTTCTTTCTAGAATTGCAGAGAATGCTTTTGTTCAGTAGGTCTAGCTGGCACTATCTTTTCAAAATTGCGAGAGCTCATCCTGTTTTGTAGAGTACATGACAAATTCCCAAACATTGGTTTTCCTTCAAGAAGCTTGGCTAAAAGGAATTCCAACATAATGATTTCATTCTATTCGTTACATGATGGATCCTCTTCAAGAAAATCAATTATTTGTATAAACTTTGGAATATTATCCAACTGTTTAATCACATTTTGCACTAGTCCATACTTGGGAGTAGAAGCCTTAGTTGCAGAAGTTGCCCCCAACTCCAAGGGATCCGTAACTTGAGCTTCCTTTAGACATTGAGTACCAAACATATATCTTGGTAAGTAGAAGTCTATAAGGTACAAAATTGGTTCTCCATTAGCAAATGATGATTTGAAATTGTCTACATGCTCCCCATACAAATTGCTTGAATCCATTTCAGCGTCATCTCGATTATTGTAGGTGCATTATTTAAAGGCCTCACTAGATTTAAATATTCAGATCCTCTAATAGAAGCATCCTTATCAAATTTCATAAGTCTTTTACCCAAGTCTACACTTTCATCCTTTGATCTAAGCTCACCATTATTGTAGAAATTATTGATAGTCATAATCGCATCAATATTGTGGAATCCCGTCAGATTACAATCAAATTTGCATACCTTCTTGTCAATTGTTATGGTAGGAGCAACAACCTTAGAGGAATTTTCCTTATGGTAGAGCAACAAATAGATTCAAATTATTTTTACTACTAGAGCCATTTGATGTAGCGACATTCATTGCCAATGAATGATTTTTAGCCAACACATTGTCATCAATTGACTAATTTTTAAAAGTAGTATCAATATGAAAACCAAGAGAAGTATCAACATGCTTGTTTTCATTATATAAAACCTTGTGCTTGTTGTATTCTCTAATCCTTTCGTCTTCATAACTCTCTTCCAATTTCGCAAGAGATTTTATGTGTTGCTATTTTGTTCTCTCTTCTTCTTTAAGAGTAGATGCCTCAATGTTACCATCTACCTTCGAAGCCCACAGAGATGTTGCTTGCAAAGGTTTTTCATTATCTGCCAAACTAGACACCCCATGTTGAATGAAAGGAGGAGACTCCCTTCTTTGACCAATAGTCATTCGAGGCATTGTCAAAGAGTGCCAAATGGCTTTGTCACATGTTTTGGTATACTGGTCATTACATTTTGTTGTGTGCCCTTGCCACAATTTTTGGGCCTACCATCGTACTTAATGTCACATAACTCTTGAAAGGTTAGGGATGTTCAAATCTCCTATTTTACATTTGGTACTCCCTCCATTAACCTAAAGTATCGTTATTCTATTGTGGTGGTCCGCAATTCCTTGTTTCATGCCCTCCTAGGAATTGGTAACAAGGTGCGAGAGTCTTCTAATTGGCTATCATAGAGCTATTAAGTTGAATAGGAACACTTGCATTATTCCCAAACCGGGCAACAAACTGAGTTAACAACTGTTGGTTTTGTTGCCATTGAGTAGCCATAACTTGCCTGGTCCTTCCCCAAGGCTGCATTTGCCGATCTTCCATTGAAAACTTCTTGAAGGACTTGGGTTCGTGACATGAGCCCAATTATTAACAGGCTGGCAGGGTGAGTCAACTTTGATACCACTGTAAAATTCTAAGAACATTTTTTCCCTAGGGTTCTCTCTCAGAGAACTAGGGTTTCTCAATAAATATATTCTTTTGCCCATTCAGTAATGACACTAACAATCTTTTTAAGTACAATATGGTAAGAACCACAACAATATCATTGATCATTCAACCACATACAATGCAATAACTCATCCAACAGTATTTGTAATTCAACCAATCAAAAAGAAGTTCCAAATACAATAAAATGTAACCAATGAGAACTTATGTCCTATCTAGCAATGACCTGCACTATGTGTACAAATTTACGGATAAAATAGTGCACAACTAGCAATCCCTTGCGAATTCTGGATAGAAGAATTGATGAATATCCTCAAGTCGAATTTGCTACATGAAGAGTAACCAAGGATCACTTGTCAAGGACAAATTCCTCAGACTGCTAACCTATTATGTCTAGGATTTGTTGATTCGTCCTTCTTAGTTGCCTCAGGAATCTCCTTCTAAACATGTCTTAGAATTTGCAATTATCTCAAGAGTTTCTGTCTGCACAGTCTCTAATCGACCCACCAAAAAAGCCTCAGGGAGATTCACTCAAAACCCTTGGACTGCTTCAGAAAATGGCAGTGTTCTGTCCCAGGAGGATTTCACACAAGATCAATCTCAAAGAATCGACTTGTCTACCTCAGATGAATTTCAGGTGGTTCAGTAGTTTTATCTTGTTGGCTTTTGGAGGTCTCAGTTGCCTCAATAAATTTCATTTTTCTAAGTTAGATTCGTTTTGTTGGCCTCTGGGGGATTGTGGTATGCTTCAAAAGAATTTTATTAGCCCCAAAAATCTTCAATCTTGGTTTTTTCTTGATATTTCCTCCGCAAGAATTCACTTCCTGCGGATAGATGGTTGCCCTGCTTTGCTAGAACAAAAGAGAGAAGATAAAAATTCATTCCTACGGTTGTAGAAGCTTCCCACTATGTTTTATATAGGAAAGATCTACCGGTTAAATAATTAGGTAATCTTCCAATTCAAGCGAGAGATGCTCCAAATTGCTATGTTGTGCCAAGACTTCAATTTATCCCACAATTAGCATCACCTTCAAACGGGAAATAACACTGAATTACTGCAATACCAAACAAAACCAAATCCCATGATTTTCCAAATAGATAATAGAAGATAAATAGAAAAATACTAGTTAGGGTGGAATCTTTCACCACTAAAATTAGTAGAGGAAAAGGGATATTAAAACCCTCAGAGCCTTGGGCTCAAGAAAATCAGAGATATTCCAATCCAATAGATGGTGATGATTTGATTTCCCTTGTTCTCTATTTATATATTTTTCCATGGGCTCCCAAATGTAAGTGGTTGTGAGTGCAACCCCCAACTTTAGGTCTTTTTGCTCCATTCAACCCAACTTTTGCACAAGGTTGCCCTGACATAAGGAAAAATTTCTTTTTACCCCTTATTAAAACTATAGCCTACAAGGTAGGATATGCTATTTCGTCATTTCGTAGCCAATCAATTCATAACGAACATTACAATCCTCCCTTCCCAACATTGCTTTTCCTCAAGCAATGGCATGTTTGGGGGTGACATAATTTCCTTTTCAACCTTCAGGAATACAAAACTTCCAACACTCACTTCTTCTTAAATCATATTTTTTATTAATGATGTCATCACATAATAGTTGTTGCGTATACTTTCCAAATCATAGGTGAGATCTGGGCTAAAAGTACATTTGTGTGTTACTATAGAAGGAAGTTCTATGTCAATTGAAGTTTCTCCTCTCAAAATAGTAGTAGTCTTCAATAAATTTGGCAAAATCTTGTAGGAAATTGATTCCCATCTTGGTGGGGGTAAGCTTATACTAAACTTCGTAGGTTGTCCATATTTTACTGATGTCTTCACTTTTTGGAAATATTGCTTTTGTTTAACAAATCCAATCTATTTATTAAGAATGTGTTCCAAGTGTGCTTTTTGTGAATTTGAAGCATTAGAATACAGATCATGATTCACATGCTAAACGTTAGCAAACACTTGTGTGACCATGATATCTGGTTACTTGATAATCTGTTCTCTTGCCTCCCTGAAGGGCAGTGAACGGGCAACATAAGTACGATAAAATATCTGAATAGTTATTGTAGCTTTAGTATCTGTTTTCTGTGGTACAGATTTGGACGACAATTGAACATCTCCATATATGCACCCTACCACATTATTTTGCAATTAACTTTGTCGCACACGAAGCCCACGAAAGATATCTTGGACCCAAACTACCATTTTAAGCTTCATATTGTATCTTTGCCTCTCCCTCCAACCTCTAAAAGCTGTCTGTATTGTTGTAGTTGAATGGTTGAGTTTAGAGTCCTCAATTGTTTGAACCCTTCTTAGTAAACTTTTTTTGTAAGCACCAACCTTAGTGCATCGCTACAATTCTTTTCTAACAAGACAACCTTAGAAACAACATTGAACTTTGTATGTGGAGTCTTGATACTTTAAATAAGATTGTAATGTTAGTCTTCCTCTAATAGCGCTCTGTATTTTTATTGAAGCCTCTCTACATAATTTGTGTTGTTTATAACATTTATAGCTATGACACCAACTCTGAATCACAACAACAATTTATTTTGATCTTTAAATTTCTTTTTGGCCAGGTAACCATGCTGATAGCTCTGAACCTTGATTGTAGCATACCTCATGTTGAGAAATCTAGGGCATGAATAGTTAACAAATTTCTCTACTTGATAATTGCTTGTGATATACTTTTACTTCTTAGCTTATAGTCTTTTCTTCGTTATGTTATTATTGTGTTCTCTTCATCAAGACAATTACCAATATGCACAATAAAAGAAAAATGACATAGTATGTAGGCTTCTTAGCCAGGGCCAAAACCTCTCACCTTTTGAGAGGAAAACCCGATCAAAATTTTTCTTCTAGATCTTCAATTGATGAGTACCAAGACCATAACACAAACCTTTGACTCTAGTATCCTCCCAAGAACCTTGTCAGTAACCTTGATGTTTCGCCTCTTCTCTTTCTCGACTTTCCTCTTGATCTTGCACTGCTTTCCTTGACTTCTTCTAAAGAAACTCGGTCTCTATCCTTCACACTGCTCTTTCTCGGCTTCCTCTAGAGAATTTTGGTCTCTAGGATTTCATTGGTCTCGTCTAGAGAAACTTGGTCTCTAGATCTCGATCACCCAGAAGAATCCTTCTCTTGTTGCCCAAGAAGAAACATTTCTTCGCTTGCCCAGAATAAACCTCTCTTTTGCTGCCCCAGAAGAAACCTTCTTCATTGATCTAGAGGAACCCTTCTTCGTTGCCCCAAAAGGATCTCTTTTGCTGCCTCAGAAGAAACCCTCTTCGCTGATCCAAAGGTACCCTTCTTTGCTGCCCCATAAGAATCTCTTTCGCTGCCCTAGAAGAAACCTCCTTCCTTGCCCCTTCTTCGCACTTCTCTTGATCCTTTCTGTGCACTTCTTCTTCACTAAAGGCTTGTCGAGTTGCTTTTATTTCAAGTGAGGCCGAGTTAGGCTTTATATACACCTCATCTCATGTCCTTTAGGCCAACATGATCACTAGAGGTTAGGCCAACTTCTTCTAGCATGTTCTTCCATTGTTGTAGGCCAACTTGAAGAGGATAAGTGACAAGTTCTTCGAGGATACTTTACATAGACAAGATTGACCTTTTACGAAGTGTAACATGACTTCATTACATTACAATGACTCTAACATTTTATGACTAAATGGTAAATAAATCCTAAAGACTCTCAATGTGAGTCTTGACTCAAAAATAAAATCTCTTGCTCATGAAACCTATGAAGCAAGTCAATACAATAATTTATGTTTCTTCTTTACATCTCATTACATAAAATCATAATTGCATGTCATATGACTAGATGGTAAATAAATCCTAAAGACTCTCAATGGGAATCTTGACTCAAAAATGGGAGTCTTGACTCAAAAGTAAAATCTCTTGCTCATGAAACCCATGAAGCAAGTCAATACAATAATTTATTTTTCTTCTTTACATCTCATTACATAAAATCATAATTACATGTCATTATGAAGACCGAACCTAGTTACGCTTTTGAACACCTTAAACTAGAAAATTTTGATTGAATAAGTGCTCTAGTCCATGCACATTGGATCTTGACATGGACATTGGATCTTGACAGTAGCCTTAATTTTATTCACATAATGCTTGTATTCCCTACATTTCAGTTGAATCTTATGAACATTACTAATGAACAAAACATATCTAGACCTTTGCAACCAACCTTGTACATGACTCTAAATTACTTTTGCTGAAGGCATACATTGGATCTTAACAATAGCCTTATTTTTATTCACATAATGCTTGTATTCCCTACATTTCAATTGAATCTTATGAACGTTACTAATGAACAAAACATATCGAGACCTTTGCAACCAACCTCATAAATGACTCTAAATTAATTTTGTTGAAGGCATACATACATATCTAGACCTTTGCAACCAACCTCGTACATGACTCTAAGTTACTTTTGTTGAAGACATACATTGGATCTTGACAGTAGCCTTAATTTTATTCACATAATGCTTGTATTCCCTACATTTCAGTTGAACCTTATGAATGTTACTAACGAACAAAACATATCTAGACCTTTGCAACCAACCTCGTACATGACTCTAAATTACTTTTGCTGTGGCCTGTGCCTTCATGGTATTCACCGTGTCAAGAGAGCATTCACATAACGCTTGTATTCCCTATATTTCAGTTGAATCTTATGAACGTTACTAACGAACAAAACATATCTAGACCTTTGCAACCAACCTCGTACGTGACTCTGAATTACTTTTGCTGCGGCCTATGCCTTCATGGTATTCACTGTGTCAAAAGAGCTTCTTGAGCTTGTACTTGTCTCAATGCTTTCATTGTTTTTACAAAATGTGTTGAAATGATGTCCATTTTGTTTCCTCCAAGTAGTTTCCATCCAAGACTTTATAACACTTGTCTCAATGCTTTCATTGTTTTTACAAAATGTGTTGAAATGATGTCCATTTTGTTTCCTCCAAGTAGTTGCCATCCAAGACTTTGTAACACTTTGTAAGAATGAAGTGGTTGCTTTACTTTTCCAAAAATGCCTCCTTGCATTCAGAGCCCTGTAATGAGATTGAATAATAGTGGAAGCCTTCTCTTGCCTCACATCTTCAACTCTAGAGCATGTGCTCAAAAATCCATTTTCCTTGAGGTGCCAAGCTTTTCTTTTTCTTTGCTAAATTGCAGAGAATGCAAAATAGTCTTGAACTTTCTTCGCTGAGAGCCAAGTTCTCGCAACACTTTGTATATGTATAAGAACTAGTTTATTCTCGAGGAATTGTCGTCTTTGAGTCAAAGCTTCATGCCATGATTGAATCAAAATAACTGCCTTTTGTTGGGATGAACCTTGATTGTGGCATATCTTAAACTAGATAATTTTGAATAAATAAGTGCTCTTCTATACAACTAGTTTATTCTCGAGGAATTGTCGTCTTTGAGTCAAAGCTCCATGCCATGATTGAATCAAAATAACTGCCTTTTGTTGGGCTAAACCTTGATTGTGGGATATCTTAAACTAGATAATTTGAGTAAATAAGTGCTCTTCTCTACAACTAGTTTATTATTGACGAATTGTCGTCTTTGAGTTAAAGCTCCATGCCATGATTGAATCAAAATCATTGCCTTTTGTTGGGCTGAACCTTGATTGTGGCATATCTTAAACTAGATAATTTTGAGTAAATAAGTGCTCTTCTCTTGCACATTGGATCTTGACTGTAGCCTTAATTTTATTCACATAATGCTTGTATTCCCTATATTTTCGTTGAATCTTCTAAATATTACTAACAAACAAACCATATCTAGACCATTGTAACCATCCTTATACATGAATTTGAATTTCTATTGCTGCAGTCCATGCCTTCATGATTCACTATGTCAAGAGAGCTTGTACTTGTCTCAATGCTTTCATTATTTTTACAAAATGCACTGAAATGATGTCCATTTTGTTATAATTGAATGCTTTCACTGTAAAATTATAATTGAATGCTTTCACTGTAAAATTATAATTTAATGCATATTATATTATTTGGGATTTATTGATATAGTGACTGCTATGCAAATGACATCCATTTTGTTATAATTGAATGCTTTCATGACAAAATTATAATTGAATGCATATTATATTATTTGGGATTTATTGATATAGTGAGTGCTATGAAAATGACGTCCATTTTGTTATAATTGAATGCTTTCACGACAAAATTATAATTGAATGCATATTATATTATTTGGGATTTATTGATATAGTGAGTGCTATGCAAATGCAGGTAAAGGAAAATGGAGGAGCATTGATAAAACTACAAAAATATTTTTGTGTGAAAGGCTTATAGATGTGTAGGAGTCCACAAGTGTAGTGGGGAAAGACAAATGAATGTATGGGAAAACTTACTTCTTTATTGGCAATTGTGAAAGAGGTATGTATGAGGAAACTTGTTTGTTACTAAATTATATGGTTTTGATTCATACAATTAACTCATTTGTTGATCCATGATTTTTAATGATGTGTTTGTTGAAATTTAGATGCAATACAAATTAACTCATTTGTTGATTCATGATTTTTAATGATGTGTGTTTGTTGAAATTTACATGCAATACAAATCAAGAAAGGTGAAACTATTGAATATCTTTCTGTGATGTGAGACATCATAGCTAGCAATGGTATAATTGGCTGCATATTATATTATTTGGGTTTTATTTATATAATGAATGCTATGCAAGTGTAGATAGAGAAAGGTGAAACTACTGAATATCTTTCTATGATTTGAGACACCATAGCAAAGGTATAATTGGGTGCATATTATGTTATTTGGGTTTTATTTATATAATGAATGCTATGCAAGTGTAGGTAGAAAAAGGTGAAACTACTGAATATCTTTCTATGATGTGAGACACCATAGCAAAGGTATAATTGGGTGCATATTATATTATTTGGGTTTTATTTATATAATGAATGCTATGCAAGTGTAGGTAGAGAAAGCTAGAGAAAGTTGAATATCTTTCTATGATATGAGACACCATAGCAAAGGTATAATTGGGTGCATATTATATTATTTGAGTTTTATTTATATAATGAATGCTATGCAAGTGTAAGGTATAATTGGGTGGATATTATATTATTTGGGTTTTATTTATATAATGAATGGTATGCAAGTGTAGGTAGAGAAAGTGGGAGGAGCATTGATGAAACTATAAAAATATTTTTGTGAGAGAGACTTGCAAATATGTAGGAGAGTGTACAACCAAAAAGTGAGTTTAGTTATATCTTCTCATTTCAATACAATGGTTCTCTTTTCTCCTTTCTTGTTGAAGAATTATGATTTTTTGTAATTGCATAAGATATACTTTTACATAATTTTGATATTCTCATAATATATTTAAATGTTTATTATGATTTCTATTTGGTACATTGAATGACAAATTAGGGTAACCCATGATTCCAAAGGTGTAGTGGATAAAGGTGAATGTTGTGGGAAATGAATGGGTCCCATATGTGTTTTTATTTAAATTTGAGTCATTTTACATTATTAGCCATGTGTTTAATCATTGAATGCAATGCAATGTAGGTAAAGAAAAAGGAATGTGGGGGGTCACTATGCAACTATCGAAATATTTTCATGAGAGAGACATTGTAGGTTGTGGCAAAAGTGGAGGTCAGTTTTGGCGTGAAATTCATATATGATATGCTATGTAATATTTTTAGTTATAACTTATGAATATTATAATTTTCTCCCTCCTTGTTTCATATTTATCATAATATTACATGTGTACTTAATATTTTTTTACTATAATTTCCCCCCTCCTTGTTTCATATTTATCATAATATTACATGTGTACTTAATATTTTTTTAGAATATTTTCCAGTCTTTATTTAATACTAATTTACTTTTTATTTTTTGGTGTGCAGGGTCCCCTTTGTTGTCCATGGATTCTTTTCGCAGTTATAGTGCAGAGTTTATCTCTTATTTGAGTTTTTATGTTTTACTTTTGTTATTTTTGTTGTATTTTTCTATTGTTGGTCATTTTTGTTTTTTTTTTTTTAAACATTATGGATTTTATGTCTCTGTATTTGTGAGCATGGGCATGCCAACTTACGGTTTGGTATTTTGTTTTTCTTGTGTGTTTTTTGAACTTATTTTCTTTTATTCATATTTCGTTTTGGATTCAAATGGGTGGTGAAATTAAAGAAGACCTTAAAAACCCATTATGTGGGTATAGGGCTGATGCGAAGTCTACAAGTGTAGTGGCCAAACATGAATGAGGTATGTATGGAGGAATTTATTTTTTTATGGAGAAAGGTGAATGAGGTATGAATGGAGGAATTTACTTCATGTGTGGGGAAAGGCGAAAGAGGTGTGTATGGAGTAACTTACTTATTTGTTACTAAGTTATATAGTTTCATGCCCATTTTAATTGAACTCATTTGTTGCTTCATTTTTATATCATGCATGTTTGTTGACATTTTGCTCAACACAGATTCAAAAAGGTGAAGGACCACTGGTGAAACTATTGAATAAAATTGTGTGATGTGAGACACCGTATCAAAGGTATAGCAAAGGTATAATTGAATGCATATTATTATTTGACATTTATTTATATAATGAATGTTATGCAAATGTAGGGAAATGAAGACAATGTCTTATTGATTAAACTACAGAATAAATTTGTTGATGTGAGACACCTCATAGCAAAGGTATAATTGAATCCATATTATATTATTTGGGATTTATCTATATAATGAATGTTATGCAAATGTAGGGAAATGAAGGTGGAGGAGCATTGATAAAACTATGTTAATATTTTTGCATGAAAGACATGCAATTGTGTAGGAGCCCACAAGTGTAGTAGTCTAAGACGAATGATGTATGTATGGGGATATTTACTTGTTTATTTGCAAAGGCGAAAGAGGTTGTTTATTTGAAAAGGCGAAAGAAATATGTATGAGGGAATTTGCTTGCTTGTTACTAAATTATATGGTTTTGATTTCTGTTTACTATCGAATAAATTTGTGTGATGTGAAACACCGTAGCAAAGATATACTTGAATGCATATTATATTATTTGAGATTTATTTATATAATGAATGTTATGCAAATGTAGGGAAATGAAGGTGAATGAGCATTGATAGAACTACAAAATAAATTTGTGTGATGTGAGACACCGTAGCAAAGGTACAATTGAATGCATAAATGCATATTATATTATTTGGGATTTATTTATATAATGAATGTTATGCGAATGTAGGGAAATGAAGGTGGAGGAATATTGATAAAACTACATAAATATTTTTGTGTGAGGGACATGCAGTTGTGTAGGAGCCCACAAGTGTAGTAAGAAAAGGCAAATGAAGTATGTATGGAGACATTTACTTGTTTATTGGCAAAGGTGAAAGAGGTATGTATGAGGGAATTTGCTTGTTTGTTACTAAATTATATGGTTTTGATTTCCGTTTTTATTTAACTCATTTGTTTATTCTTTATAATATCATTTGTGTTTGTTGAAATTTAGATGCAATACAAATTAAGAAAGGTGAAGAATGTTTAGTGAAAGTTGAAGTATGTTTGGTGAAATTACTGAATATCTTTGAATGCATATTATATTATTTGGGGTTTATTTATATAATGAATATTATGCAAATGTAGGTAAAGGAAGGTCGAGGAACATTGATGAAACTACATAAATATTTTTGTGTGTGAGAAAGTTGCAAATGTGTAGGAGAGTGTATAACCAGAAAACAAGTTAAGGGATATCTTTTCATTTCAATAAAATGGTTCTTGTTTTTCCTTTTTCGGTGAGGAAATATGATTTTTGGTGAGTGCATAAGATGTGCTTTTAGCACAGTATTGATCAGAAGACTTTTTGCTTTCATTTATGATATTCTCGTGATATATTTAAGTGTTTATTTTGATTTCAATTTGATACATTGAGTGGGAAATTAAGGTTGGTCCTAACAACCCATGATTCCATAGGTGTAGTGGGCAAAGGTGAATGTTGTGGGATATATATGGTCCCACATGTTTTACTTTAAATTGGAGCCATATTACATTACGAACCATTTGTTTAATTATTGAATGTAGTGCAATGCAGGTAGAGGAATGTGGGGGATCACTGATGAAGCTACCAAAATATTTTCAAGAGAGACATTGTAGTTAGTGCAGAGGAAAAGGTGGAGGTCAGTGTTCTTTTAGTGCTAGTATAGTTTCTCTATCTTTACTTATCTAGTATATGATTTTTGGTTTTTGGATAAGATCTACTTTGTAGAGCATACGATTTGTTCATAAGTTTTGTAGTCTGCATTTATGATTCTCATAAGATATTTTGATATTTGTTTTATTTTTCATAATATTTCATGTGTATTTAATATTTTTTAGAATATTTTCTAGTATCTACTTAATACTTATTTATTTTTTGGTGCGCAGGGTTCCCTTGGTTGGCCATGGATGCTTTTTGCAGTTGCAATGTAGAGTCAATTTCTTATTTGAGTTTTTATGTGCAAGGTCCCCTTGGTTGGCCATGGATGCTTTTTGCAGTTGCAATGCAAAGTCGATTTCTTATTTGAGTTTTTATGTTTTGCTTTTGTTGTTTTTGTTGTATTTTTCTATTGTTGGTCATTTTGTTTCTATTGTTATTTTATTTTTGTTTTTTAAATGTTGTGGCTCTTATATCTTTGTATTTTCGTTGAAATTTTCTATTGTTGTTTTATTTTGTTTTTTTTAATGTTCTAGTTCGTATGTCATTGTATTGATGAGCATGGCCATGCTAACTTATGGTTTGTATTTATTTTTTGCCCTTTGAGTTTTTTATTTTATTGTTTTAATATAAATTGGAGCCAATGTTACATTTTGAGCCATTTGTTTAATTATTGAATGTAGTGCAATGCAGGTGGAGGAATGTGGGGGATCACTGATGAAGCTGCTAAAATATTTTCAAAAGAGACATTGTAGTGAGTGCAGAGGAAAAGGTGGAGGTCAGTTTTCTTTTAGTGCTAATATAGTTTCTCCATCTTTACTTATTTAGTATATGATTTTTGGTTTTTGGATAAGATCTATGTTGTAGAGCATAAGATTTGTTCATAAGATTTGCTGCATTTATGATTATCATAGGATATTTTGATATTTGTTTCATTTTCATAATATTTCATGTGTATTTAATATTTTTTAGAATATTTTCTAGTATCTACTTAATACTTATTTATTTTTTTGTGTGTAGGGTCCCCTTGGTTGACCATGGATGCCATGGATGCCTTTTGCAGTCACAATGCGGGGTCGCTTTGTTATTTGAGTTTTTACGTTTTGCTTTTGTTATTTTCGTTGTATTTTTCTATTGTTGGTCATTTTGTTTCTATTGTTATTTTTTTTTAAAATGTTGTGGCTCTTATATCTTTGTATTGTATTTTCATTGAATTTTCCTATTGTTGTTTTATTTTGTTTTTTTAAAGTTGTGGCTCTTATGTCATTGTATTCATGAGCATGGCCATGCTAACTTATGGTTTGCTATTTATTTTTTGTCCTTTGAATTTTTTTTTTTTTTTTTACATATTTTTCCTATGGAAGATGTTAACAACCCATAATGTGAGTGTGGGTTTAGGGCTAATGTGGAATCTACAAATGTAGTGGGAAAAAACAAATGAGGTATGTAGGGAGGAATTTCCATTTTTATGGGAAATGTGAAAAATGTATGTATGGGGATCTTACTTGTTTGTTATTAAATTATATAGTTTCATGCACATTTTATTTGAATTCATTTTTTGTTTCATCATTATATCATGCATGTTTGTTGAAATTTAGTTCGATACAAATCAAGAAAAGGTGAATGACTTAGTGAAACTACAAAATATATCAGTGTGATGTGATGCACCATAACAAAGGTATAATTGAATGCATATTATATTATTTGAGATTTATTTATATAATTAGTGCTACGCAAATGTGTAGGAGGAGGTGGAGGAACACTGATATTCTCATAATATATTCAAGTGTTTATTTTGATTTTAATTTGGTACATTGAGTGGGAAATTAAGGTAGGTCCTAACAACCCATGATTCCATAGGTGTAGTGGTAAAAGGTGAATGTTGTGGGATATGTATGGTCCCACATGTGTTTTAATTTAAATTGGATCCATTTTACATTATGAGCCATTTGTTTAATTATTGAATGTAGTGCAATGTAGGTAGAGGAATGTGGGGGATCACTAATAAAACTACCAAAATATTTTCAATGTAGTGCAATGCAGGTAGAGGAATGTGGGGGATCACTGATGAAGCTACCAAAATATTTTCAAGAGAGACATTGTAGTGAATGCAAAGGAAAAGGTCGAGGTCAATTTTCTTTTAGTGCTATTATAGTTTTTCCATCTTTACCTATTTAGTATATGATTTTTGTTTCTAGATAAGATCTAATTTGTAGAGCATAAGATTTGTCATAAGATTTGTAGTCTGCATTTATGATTCTCATAAGATATTTTGATATTTGTTTCATTTTCATAATATTTCATGTGTATTTAATATTTTTGATAATATTTTCTAGTATCTACTTAATACTTTTTTTTTTTGATGTGCAGGGTCCGCTTGGTTGGCCATGGATGCCTTTTGCAGTTGCAATGCAGACTCAATTTCTTATTTGAGTTTTTATGTTTTGCTTTTGTTATTTTTGTTGTATTTTCTATTGTTGGTCATTTTGTTTCTATTGCTATTTTGTTTTGTTTTTTAAATGTTGTGGCTCTTATATCTTTGTATTTTCGTTGAATTTTTCTATTATTGTTTTATTTTGTTTTTTAATGTTCTGATTCATATGTCATTGTATTGATGAGCATGGCTATGCTAACTTATGGTTTTGTATTTATTTTTTGTCCTTTGAGTTGTTGTTGTTGTTTTTTTTTTTTTTTACATTTTTTTCCTCGATTTAGTGGATGAGGAAATTATGGAAGATGTTAACAACCCATAGTGCGGGTGTGGGTTTAGGGCTGACGTAGAGTCTACAAATGTAGTGGGCAAAAACGAACGAGGTATGTATGGAGGAATTCCCACCTTTATGGGAAAGGTGAAAGAGGTATGTATGCGGATCTTACTTGTTTGTTATTAAATTATATAGTTTCATGCACATTTTATTTGAACTCATTTGTTGTTTCATCATTATATCATGTATGTTTGTTGAAATTTGGTTCAATACAAATCAAAAGAGGTGAATGATTGTTAGTGAAACCACAAAATATATCAGTGATATGATGTACCATAACAAAAGTATAATTGAATGCATATTATATTATTTGAGATTTATTTATATAATTAGCGCCATGCAAATGTGTAGGAGGAGGTGGAGGAACACTGATATTCTCATAATATATTAAGTGTTTATTTTGATTTCAATTTGGTACATTAAGTGGGACATTAAGGTAGGTCCTAACAACCCATGATTCCATAGGTGTAGTGAGCAAAGGTGAATGTTGTGGGATATGCATGGTCCCACATGTGTTTTAATTTAAATTGGAGCCATCTTACATTACGATTCATTTGTTTAATTATTGAATGTAGTGCAATGCAGGTAGAGGAATGTGGTGAATCATTAATGAAGCTACCAAAATATTTTCAAGAGAGACATTGTAGTGAGTGTAGAGGAAAAGGTGGAGGTCAGTTTTCTTTTAGTGCTAAGGCATAAGATTTGTTGAATTTATGATTCTCATAAGATATTTTGATATTTGTTTCATTTTCATAATATTTCATGTGTATTTAATATTATTTAGAATATTTTCTAGTATCTACTTAATACTTATTTATTTTTTGGTTTGTAAGGTCCCATTGGTTGACCATGGATGCCTTTTGCAGTTGCAATGCAAAGTTGATTTCTTCTTTTGAGTTTTTATGTTTTGCTTTTGTTATTTTCGTTGTTTTTTTCTATTGTTGGTCATTTTGTTTCTATTGTTATTTTATTTTGTTTTTTAAATGTTGTGGCTCTTATATCTTTGTATTTTCGTTGAATTTTTCTATTGTTGTTTTATTTTGTTTTTTAATGTAGTGGCTCTTATGTCATTGTATTGATGAGCATGGCTATGCTAATTTATGGTTTGGTATTTATTTTTTGTCCTTTGAGTTTATTTTTTTATTTTTACATAATTTTCCTCGATTTAGTGAATGGAGATATTATGGAAGATGTTAACAACCCATAGTGTGGGTGTAGGTTTAGGGCTGATGTGGAGTCAAATGCAGTGGGCAAAAACAAATGAGGTATGTATGGAGAAATTCCCACCTTTATGGGAAAGGTTAAAGAGGTATGTATGGGGATATCATGTATGTTTGTTGAAATTTAGTTCAATACAAATCAAAAAAGGTGAATGATTGTTAGTGAAACCACAAAATATATCAATGATGTGACGCACCATAACAAAAGTATAATTGAATGCATATTATATTATTTGAGATTTATTTATATAATTAGCGCTATTCAAATGTGTAGGAGGAGGTGAAGGAACACTGATATTCTCATAATATATTAAGTGTTTATTTTGATTCAATTTGGTACATTAAGTGGGACATTAAAGTAGGTCCTAACAACCCATGATTCCATAGGTGTAGTGGGCAAAAGTGAATGTTGTGGGATATGTATGGTCCCACATGTGTTTTAATTTAAATTGGAGCCATCTTACATTACGATTCATTTGTTAAATTATTGATGTAGTGTAATGCAGGTAGAGGAATGTGGGGAATCACTAATGAAGCTACCAAAATATTTTCATGAGAGACATTGTAGTGAGTACAGAGGAAAAAGTGGAGGTCAGTTTTCTTTTAGTGCTAATACTTATTACTTATTACTTATCTACTTAATACTTATTTATTTTTTGGTGTGCAGCGTCCCTTTGGTTGACCATGGATGCCATGGATGCCTTTTGCAGTTGCAACGCTGAGTTGATTTCTTATTTGAGTTTTTATGTTTTGCTTTTGTTATTTTCGTTGTTTTTTTCTATGGTTGGTCATTTTGTTTATATTGTTATTTTATTTTCTTTTTTAAATGTTGTGGCTCTTATATCTTTGTATTTTCGTCGAATTTTTCTATTGTTGTTTTATTTTGTTTTTTAATGTTGTGGCTCTTATGTTATTGTATTGATGAGCATGGCTATGCTAACTTATGGTTTGGTATTTATGTTTTGTCCTTTGAGTTTTATTTTTTTATTTTTACATATGTTTCCTCAATTTAGTGGATGGAGATATTATGGAATATGTTTACAACCCATAGTGTGGGTGTGGGTTTAGGGCTGACGTGGAGTCAAATGCAGCGGGCAAAAACAAATCAGGTATTTATGGAGGAATTCCCACCTTGATGGGAAAGGTGAAAGAGGTATGTATAGGGATATCATGTATGTTTGTTGAAATTTTGTTGAATAAAAATCAAGAAAGGTGAATCAATTTTAGTAAAACCACAAAATATATCAGTGATGTGACGCACCATAACAAAAGTATAGTTGAATGCATATTATAATATTTGAGATTTATTTATATAATTAGTGCTATGAAAATGTGTAGGAGGAGCTGGAGGAACATTGATATTCTCATAATATATTAAGTGTTTATTTTGATTTCAATTTGATACATTAAGTGGGACATTAAGGTAGGTCCTAACAACCCATGATTCCATAGGTGTAGTGGGCAAAGGTGAATGTTGTGGTATATGTATGGTCCCGCGTGTTTTAATTTAAATTGGATCCATCTTACATTACAATTCATTTGTTTAATTATTGAATGTAGTGCAATGCAGGTAGAGGAATGTGGGGAATCACTAATGAAGCTACCAAAATATTTTCAAGAGAGACATTGTAGTGAGTGCAAAGGAAAAGGTGGAGGTCAGTTTTCTTTTAGTGCTAATACAGTTTCTCCATCTTTACTTATTTAGTATATGATTTTTGGTTTTTGCATAAGATCTAATTTGTAGAGCATAAGATTTGTTCTTAAGATTTGCTGCATTTATGATTCTCATAAGATATTTTGATATTTGTTTTATTTTCATAATATTTCCCGTGTATTTAATATTTTTTAGAATATTTTCTAGTATCTACTTAATACTTATTTATATTTTGGTTTGCAGGGTCCCCTTGGTTGACCATGGATGCCATGGATGCCTTTTGCAGTTGCAATGCAGAGTTGATTTCTTATTTGAGTTTTTATGTTTTGCTTTTGTTATTTTCGTTATTTTTTTTTCTATTGTTGGTCATTTTGTTTCTATTGTTATTTTATTTTGTTTTTTAAATGTTGTGGCTCTTATATCTTTGTATTTTCGTTGAATTTTTCTATTGTTGTTTTATTTTGTTTTTTAATGTTGTGGCTCTTGTGTCATTGTATTGATGAGCATGGCCATGCTAACTTATGGTTTGGTATTTATTTTTTGTCCTTTGAGTTTTATTTGTTTATTTTTACATATTTTTCCTCGATTTAGTGGATGGAGATATTATGGAAGATGTTAACAACCGATAGTGTGGGTGTGGGTTTAGGGCTGACGTGGAGTCAAATGCAGTGGGCAAAAACAAATGAGGTATGTATGGAGGAATTCCCACCTTTATGGGAAAGGTGAAAGAGGTATGTATGGGGAGCTTAGTTGTTTTTTATTAAATTATATAGTTTCATGAACATTTTATTTGAAGTCGTTTGTTGCTTCGTCATTATATCATGTATGTTTGCTGAAATTTAGTTCAATACAAATCAAGAAAGGTGAATGATTGTTAGTGAAACTACAAAATATATCAGTGTGATGTGATGCACCATAACAAAGGTATAATTGAATGCATATTATATTATTTGATATTTATTTATATAATTAGTGCTATGCAAATGTGTAGGATAATTGAATGCATATTATATTATTTGAGATTTATTTATATAATTAGTGTTATATGCAAATGTGTAGGAGGAGGTGGAGGAACACTGATAAAAGTATAAAAATATTTGTGTTAGGGAAATATTTTTTTGTGAGGGACTTGTAGATGTGTCAGAGTCCACAAGTGTAGTGGGAAAAGATAAATGAGGTATGTATGGGGAAATTTACTTGTTTATAGGAAAATGCAAAAGAATTATGTACAAGAGAACTTACTTGTTTGTTACTAAATTATACGGTTTTGATTATCATTTTAAGTTAACTCATTTGTTGATGCATTATTATATAATGTGTGTGTTGAAATTTAGATGCAATAAAGATCAAGAAAGGTGAAGGACCACTAGTGAAACTATTGAGTATCTTTCTGTGATGTGAGGCACAGTAGTAAAGGTATAATTAAATGCATATTACATTTTTTGGGATTAATTTATATAATGAATGCTATGCAAATGTAGGTAAGGAAAGGTGGACGAGAACTTATGAAACTACAGAAATATTTTTGAGTGTGAAAAAGGTGCAGATGTGTAGGAGAGTTTGGAGCCAAAAGGTGAGTTCAAGGATATCTTTTCATTTCAGTACAATGGTTCTCCTTTCTCCTTTCTTGTTGAGGAATTATGTTTTTTTTGTGATTGCATAAAATGTATTTTCGCATAATATTGCTTAGAAGACATTTTGTTTTCATTTATGATATTTCACAATATATTAAAGTGTCTATTTTGATCTTCACAATATATTTAAGTGTCTATTTTGATTTCTATTTGGTACATTGAGTGGAAGATTAGGGGAGGTTTTAACAACCCATATTTTGGTACATTGAGTGGAAAATTAGGGGAGGTCTTAACCACCCATGATTATGTAGGTGTAGTGGATAAAAGTCAATGTTGTGGCATATGTATGGTTCCATTTGTGTTTTTATTTAAATTTGAGGCATGTTACAATATTAGCCATTTGTTTAATTATTGAATGCAATGCAATGCAGGTAAAGGAATGTGGTAGATCATTGGTGAAGCTACTAAAATATTTTCATGAGACATTGTAGTAGAGTGCAAAGGAAAAGGTGGAGGTTAGTTTTGTTCATGTATGATATGCTATTTAATCTTTCTTGTTTCAAATAATATAGGTTTCT
Source organism: Pinus taeda (assembly GCA_000404065.3). Lineage (NCBI taxonomy): Eukaryota > Viridiplantae > Streptophyta > Pinopsida > Pinales > Pinaceae > Pinus > Pinus taeda. The sequence continues at coordinate 83,261 of APFE030824920.1, read as the reverse complement.
CCATCCTTACTTATTTAGTGTTTATGGTTACGAAATGCATGTATGATATGCTATGTAATCTCTCTTATTTCAAATAATACAGGTTTCTCCATAATTATTTAGTGTTTATGGTTTTTGGTGTTTGCATAAGATGTACTTTGTAGTGCATAAGATTACTCATAAGATTTCCAATCTATATTTAAGATTCTCATAAGATATTTTGATATATGTTTCATCTTTTTCATAGTATTTCATGTGTATTTAATATATTTTTTCGAATATTTTCTAGTCTCTATTTAATACTTATTTATTTTTTGGTGCGCAGGGCCCCCTTGGTTGGCAATGAGTGCTTTTTGTAGTTGTAGTTCATAGTCTATCTCTTATTTTCTCTTTTATGTTTTGCTTTCATTATTTTCATTGCATTTTTCTATTGTTGGTCATTTTTGTTTCTATTGCTATCTTATTTTGGTGTTTAAATGTTGTGGCTCTTATATATTTGTGTTTTTGTTGCATATTTATATTGTTGTTTCTAATGTTGCAACTCTTATGTCATTTTATTTGTGAGCATGGCCATGCTAACTTATGGTTGGTATTTTTTTGTGTCTTTTGAGTTTATTTTCTGTTGTTACATATTTTTTTTCTGGATCCAATGGGTGGAGAAATCATGGAAGACCTTAGCAACCCATAGTGTGCGTTTAGTGTTGATGCGAAGCCTACAAGTGTAGTGCACAAAGGCAAATAAGGTATGTACGAAGGAATTTACTTCTTTATGGTGAAAGACGAAAGAGGTATGTATGGGGTAATTTAGTTGTTTGTTACTAAATTATATGGTTTTATGCATATTTTAATTAAACTAATTTGTTGTTTCATCATTATATCATATATGTTTGTTGAAATTTAGTTCAATACAGATCAAGAAAGGTGAAAGACCATTAATGAAACTACTGAATATATTTGTGATGTGAGACACCATAGCAAAGGTATAATTCAACACATATTATTATTTTTGGTATTTATTTATATTATTTTTGGCATTTATTTATATCATGAGTGCTATGCAAATATAGGTAAAAGAATGTGGAGGAGCATTGATAAAACTATATAAATATTTTTTTCTGAGAGACTTGTGGATGTGTAGAAGTCCACAAATGTAGTGGGCAAAGGCGAATGAGGTATGTATGGAGAAATTTACTTGTTTATTGGCAAAGGTGAAAGAGATACGTACGAGAGAAATAACTTGTTTGTTACTAAATTATATGGTTTTGATTCCCATTTTAATTTAATTTAACTCATTTGTTAATTCATTACTATAATATGTGCATTTGTTGAAATTTAGATACAAAACAAATCAAGAAAGGTGAAGGACAACTGGTGAAACTACTTTCTGTGATGTGAGGCACCATAGCAAAAGCATAACTAAATGCATATTATATTATTCAGGATTTTTATATAATGAATACTTTGCAAATGTAGGTAAAGGAAGGTGGAGGAGAATTGATGAAACTACATAAATATTTTTGTGCAAGAAAGCTGCAAATGTGTAAGAGAGTGTAGAGCATGCAATGGTACTCCTGAGTCCTTCCTCCCTTGTTGTTAAGGAATTATGATTTTTGGTGATCGCATAAGATGTATTTCTACATAATATTCCTTAGAAGACATTTTATTTTTAATCATGATATTCTTATAATATATTTTAGTGTCTATTTTGATTTCTATTTGGTACATTGAGTGAGAAATTAGGGTAGGTTCTAACAACCCATGATTCCATAGTTGTAGTGGGTAAAGGTGAATGTTGTGGCATATGTATGGTCTCATATGTGTTTTTATTTAAATTTGAGCCATCTTATACTATTAACCATTTGTTTGATTATTGATTGCATGCAATGTAGGTAAAGGAATGTGGGGGATCATTGATGAAGCTACTGAAATATTTTCGTGAGACATTGTAGTAGAGTGTAGAAACAAAGTTAGAGGTAAATTTTCTTTTGGTGTGGAATTCATTTGTGATATGCTATATAATATTTCTTGTTGGAAATACTATAATTTTTCCTTCCTTATTTAGGATTTGTGATTTTTGTTGTTTACATAAAATATAGTGCATAAGATTACTCATACTTAGTCATAAGATTTTCAATTTGCATTTAAGATTCTCATAAGATATTTCGATATCTATTTCATATTTCTCATGGTATTTTACACATTTAATATTTTTAGAATATTTTGTAGTCTCTATTTAATAGTTATTTATTTTGGTGTGCAGGGTGCCCTTGGGTGGCCATGGATGCATTTTGTAGCTGCAGTGTAAAGTTTATTTCTTATTTGAGTTTTTATGTTATTTTGTGGCTCTTATACCTTTGTATTTTCGTTGTATTTTTCTATTGTTGGCCGTTTTTGTTTCTATTGTTTTTTTTATAAATGTTGTGGCTCTTATATCTTTGTATTTGTGAGCATGGCCATGCTAACTTATGGTTTGATATTTTGTTTTTCTTATATGTCTTTCAGACTTATTTATTTTGTTCATATTTTTTTTTGGATTCAATGGGTGGGAAATTAAGCAAGACATTAACAACCCATTGTGTGGGTTTAGGGTTGATGCAGAATCTGCAAGTTTAGTGGGCAAATGCGAATGAGGTATGTATGGAGGAATTTACTTATTTATGGGGAAAGGCGAATGAGGTTTGTACTAAATTATATGGTTTCATGCCATTTTAATTGAACACATTTGTTGCTTTATCATTATATCAATTATGTTTTTTGAAATTTAGCACAATACAGATCAAGAAAGGTGAAAAACCACTGGTGAGACTACCAAATATATTTGTCTGATTTGAGGCACCATAGAAAATGTCTAATTGTATGCATATTATATTATTTGGGTTTTATCTATATAATAAGTGTTATGTAAATGTAGGTAAAGGAAGGTGGAAGAACATTGATACAACTACATAAATATTTTTGTGTGAGACTTGTAGATGTGTAGGACTTCACAAGTGTAGTGGACAAGGGTGAATGAGGTATGTATGGGGAAATTTACTTGTTTATGGGCAAAATGCGAAAGAGGTATGCATGAGGCAAATTGTTTGTTACTAAATTATATTATTTTGATGCCATTTTCAATTCAACTCATTTGTTGGTTCATTGTTATATCATGTTCATTTGTTGAAATTTAGATGCAATGCAGATAAAGAAAGGTGAAAGACCACTAGTAAAACTACTAAATATCTTTTTGTGATGTGAGACACCATAGCAAAAGTATAATTTAATGCATAGTATATTATTTGGTATTTATTTATATAATGAATGCTATGCAGATGTAGGTAAAGGAAGGTGGAGGAACATTGATGAAACTATAGAAATACTTTTGTGTGAGAGACTTGCAGGTGTGTAGGAGAGTGTGGAGCCAAAGAGGGAGTTTAGGGATATCTTCTCATTTCAATACAATGGTTCTCCCTTCTCCTTTTTTGTTGAGGAATTATAATTTTTGGTCATTGCATAAGGTTTTGCATAATATTGCTCATAAGACGTTTTGTTTTCATTTATGGTATTCTCATAATATATTTAAGTGACTATTTTGATTTCTATTTGGTACATTGATTGAGAAATTATGATAGGCCCTAACAACCATAATTCCATAGGTGCAGCGGGTGAAGGAAAAGGTCGAGGTGATATGTGCTTACATGTGTCCATTTAAATTCAATATGTGAGTTCTCTTATACCCATACGATTCACTATTTACCTATATATGATCTTCCTTCCTTATTTATTTAGGTTTAATGTTTTTTAGTCTTTACATAAGATGTACTTTATAATGTTTATTCATAATAATTCACAACATTTTGTGTCTATTTGATATTTTTTCATAATGTTTTGTTGAGTGTAAGGACTTACAGATAATAGAGTGTGGAGGATCACTAATGAAACCACTGAAATATCTTTATGAGATACTTATTGTAGTAGTGCAAAGAATACAAAGGTACAAGTGAGTCCTTTGTAAAATCCATACATAATTTGCTACTTAATCCTTTTTATTTCAAATACAACCATTCTCCCTCTTTATCTATTTAGGGTTTTTTAACGTTTGAATAACTTGTACTTTCTAGTGCATAAGATTATTCATAATATTGTTTGTCTCTAATTAAAATTTCTCATATGATATTTTGGTATTTGTTTCATGTTCCTTAGAATATTTTATGTATTAACTATATAATTTATAATAATTTTCTGGTGTGTAGGGTGTCCTTGGTTGGCCATCGATGCATTTTGGGATTACAAATCAATGGCTCCATCTATAGTATTTTTGTTTGCTTTTTTGCTTGTTTGTTTGTTTTGTTTTGTTTTTTTTGTTGCTATTGTTGGTTGCATTTTGTTATTGTTTTTCTTAATAACTTTTAAGTGTTTTTTTTTTAAGCATGGCCATGCTAATTTGTTACTTGAAATTTAATTTTTCTTATGTGTTCTTTCATCTATTTTTTTTACTTGATATTTTATTTTTTTATATGATTTTTCATCTATTTTTCTTCTTTCCCTTTTTTTGTGGGGGCTAGTGGGCAGAGAAATTAAACAGTTCATTACAACCTATATCTTGGATCTAGTTCCAAAAGTGTAGTGGTCAAAGGCGATGGAGGTATGTATTGAGGAATTTGCTTGTTTGCTAGTACATAATTATATGGTTCCATGCTTGTTTCAATTTAACTTATTTGTTGCTTTATAATTATATCATTTGTTTAAATTTAAATGCAATGTATGTTAAGCAAGGTGGAGGCCCAATGATGAAGTGATTTGATTTCTTTGTGTGAGAGAGATTTGGGACACTATAGCAAAGGTAGTGGCCATGTCATAGAGGGTAAGTTATCTTCTGGGATAGAGGATGAGTTTCTTTTTGTTTTTCCACTACCGCGACTTTTATTTGTTTATATTTGTGAGCATGGCCTTGTAAAACAAGTCAAACATCCCAAATAGCAATAACATCACCTTAAAATGTGCTCTTCTAGAAGAGTTATTCAATCAAGATAAACAAGATATGTGGACAACTCACCAGAATGAGAAGATGTGCAAGTCAAACCTCCTTCATATATGTGTCTTTCAACCTTTCAAGTGGCCAATCTTCAATTTAATGCATGTATGTAATTATGTGCAAATAATCCCTTTGTAGTGAATATTATGCAGTTTGTAGTGAATATTATATAGTGAATGATGGACAATAACATGTAGCCAAATATAGTGTGCCATTTGGAAATGACAAAATAGGCATAAACTATGTACCATGAACCCATATTCCTCAAACCAGTCGTTGTTTTTCAATTCTGTAGGTAAGGTATGCTACACATTTTCCTTTTAGGCACCTTTAATGTAGCCAAATATAGTGTGCCAATTGGAAACGACAAAATAGGCATAAACTATGTACCATGAACCCATCTTCCTCAAACTAGTCATTGTTTTTCAATTCTGCAGGTAAGGTATGCTACACATTTTCCTTTTAGACACCTTTAATCTCCTCAAGTAGGTGGATCTTCTTGTTTGTGTAAAAATGTATTGCCTTTGCTTGTTGCTGCAAAATCTAGCTGGTCTAATGAATGGACTCACTTGGCAAGGGCCAAAGCTTATGGCAAAAATTAGCAAGGGTTGCCACTATTACCTCAACATCCTTCTTCTTGCTATTTAGTGATTTCAACCACAAGGGAGACTTCCCTATGCTACCTACAAGGTATTCTAATACAATGGCTCAAGATGACTTTTTTTTGGAGGTCCCAAGAAATGTAGAGGGCTTGCTAGGGCCTAATATGACCAAGATATTCCAAGCTAGAGTTCAAGCTCTCTAAGGTTAGACTAATGACAAGGCTGCTATAAGTTGGGGTTTGAATGATATTTAATACCATGGCATGCAATTGGAGATAACAACCTTAGAAAAAGTCTTAAAATGATATTCAACAAGAGAGGAACAAAGGGTGGATTTCAATTAGAGACTAAGGCTAGTGCAAGTAAAAACATTTTAGGGTTGTTAGATCTGTGCAAACAACAATAAACAAAGATGATTTCAACCCCTAGTGCCTTAACCTACAAGGGCAACAAATGCTCTAATAGAGTGATGCCACTCTCCAAATGAGCTCAATAAGCACTCAAGTGTGAGGTAATGGATAAGGAGTGCTCCATACTCCATGAACGACCTCAAGAAGCATGTGAAAGCCATCAAAAGTCTCCATGCCAATATGTCATGCGCAAAAGTGCTCTAAATCACCTTTACAAGAAGAAATTGAGTGACATGACATCAAAATATCTCAAGCATTGGGTCTCCAAGGTGGTGTACAAGTCCTCCCTTATCATCTCAAGGATGACCATCATCATTTAGGCTCTAAATCAGGTGGTTCCCATCAAATAGTGTCAGGGCCAGCTTGGGGGCATCCTGGGTCCATTATGCACATCATCAATATCCCCAACACTAAGCATCAAGGGCTCAACGTTTGAACATTTAGGGGTCCCTCTGAGTTTCAAGCATGATGTGAAGCCCTCAAATAACCCAACACTCTTCTCTAGTTAGGCAATGTTGCACCAACAAAGTTGATCTCTCTCTTTCCACTAGATAGTATGGCTTCTACTGTTATGTTGCCGAGATAAGTTATCTTCTGGGATAGAGGGTGAGTTTCTTTTTGTTTTGTTTTTTTTTTCCACTAACATGGCTTTTATTTGTTTGCATTTGTGAGCATGGCCTTGTAAACCAAGTCAAACATACCAAATAGCAGTAACAACATCACCTTAAATGTGCTCTTCGAGAAGAGTTATTCAATCAAGATAGACAAGATATGTGGACAACTCACCAGCATGAGAAGATGTGCAAGTCAAACCTCCTTCATATTTGTGTCTTTCAACCTTTCAAGTGGCCAATCTTCAATTTAATGCATGTATGTAATTATGTGCAAATAATCCCTTTGTAGTGAATATTATGTAGTTTGTAGTGAATATTATATAGTGAATGATGGACAATAACATGTAGCTAGATATAGTGTGCCATTTGGAAATAGAAAAATAGGCATAAACTATGTACCATGAACCCATCTTCCTCAAACCAGTCATTGTTTTTCAATTCTGTAGGTAAGGTATGCTACACATTTTCCTTTTAGACACCTTTAATGTAGCCAAATATAGTGTGCCAATTGGAAACGACAAAATAGGCATAAACTATGTACCATGAACCCATCTTCCGCAAACCAGTCGTTGTTTTTCAATTTTGCAGGTAAGGTATGCTACACATTTTCCTTTTAGATACCTTTAATCTCCTCAAATAGGTGGATCTTTAAGGTATGCTCCACGTTTTCCTTTTAGACACCTTTAATCTCCTCAAATAGGTGGATCTTCTTGTTTGTGTAAAAATGTATTGCGTTTGCTTGTTGCTACAAAATCTAGCTGGTCCAATAAATGGACTCATTGGGCAAGGCCCAAAGCTTATGGCAACCATGAGCAAGGGTTGCCACTGTTACCTCAACATCCTTCTTCCTACTATTTAGTGATTTCAACCACAAGGGAGACTTCCCTATGCCACCTACAAGGTATTCTAATACAATGGCTCAAGATGACTTTTTTTTGGAGGTCCCGAGAAATGTAGAGGCCTTGGTAGGGCCTAATATGACCAAGATATTCAAAGCTAGTGTTCAAGCTCTCTAAGGTTAGACTAATGACAAGGCTGCTATAAGTTGGGGTTTGAATGATATTCAATACTAGGGCATGCAATTGGACATAACAACCTTAGAAAAAGTCTTAAAATGATATTCAACAAGAGAGGAACAAAGGGTGGGTTTCCATTAGAGACTAAGGCTAGTGCAAGTAAAAACGTTTTAGAGCTGTTAGATATGTGCAAACAACACTAAACCAAGATGATTTCAACCCCTAGTGCCTTAACCTAAAAGGGCAACAAATGCTCTAATAGAGTGATGTCACTCTCAAAATGAGCTTAGTAAGCCCTCAAGTGTGAGGTAAGGGATAAGGAGTGCTCCATACTCCATGAACTACCTCAAGAAGCATGTGCAAGCCATAAAAAGTCTCCATGCCAATATGTCATGTACAAAAGTGCTCTAAATCACCTTTACAAGAGGAAACTGAGTGACATGACATCAAAATATCTCAAGCATTGGGTCTCCAAGTTGGTGTACAAGTCCTCCCTTGTCATCTCAAGGATGACCATCATCATTTAGGCTCTAGATCAGGTGATGCCCATCAAATAGTGTCAGGTCCAGCTTGGGGGCATCCTAGGTCCACTATGCACATCCCCAACACTAAGCATCAAGGGTTCAATGTTTCAACATTTAGGGGTCCCTCTGAGTGTCAAGCATCATGTGAAGTCCTCAAATAACCCAACACTCTTCTCTAGTTAGGCAATGTTGCACCAACAAAGTTGATCTCTCTCTTTCCACTAGATAGTATAGCTTCTACTGTTATGTTGATGAGGTGGGGCCAGTGTTATGAAAACCGGACCGGAACCGGTGGAATTGGTCAGTCTACCTGTTTTTGGCCCAAAACCGGTCCGAACTAGAATAGGTCGGTTCAGTACCAAACTAGCCGGTTCATAACAGATTTTGTGCCAAAAAAATTGCCTTGTTTTTGAATTTTTTAGTTAGTTTGCACACTTCTTACTCTCCCCTAGGCTAGCCTAATAATCAAGCCTATGGCCCTAGTATTGATATGCAATTCATGGTAATGTTAAATTCTTAAAGTAAAAATGACATTTTCCTTCAATTTTTATTTTCATCCTTTTACTTGAATTTTTAACATTACCATGAAATGACTCAGGATGTTTGAGAGTGGTTCCAACCTCATTGGATTTCATATCGAGAAAGTAGAATTTTATATTTCACCCAAAATCCAATAGACTTAACAGTTTTTCAGGATTTCGGGATTGGGGGGATTGCAACATTTCCGTTGGATTTTGTCATGTACAAGGGTATGGAGCTAGTATTTAATAAAGAGCACCAAGGCCTCTATGTACTTTGATGGTAATGGCATTGGTTATTGAACTCCTCTACCACGACTCTACTAAAAATGTACCCATCACTCTGTTGAAGCCCCGAAAATCAGGTCGACAACAAGGGGGATACCCACCCGGTCCGGACCTTGGTTGGCAGCTCCTTATCCGTTTGGTATAGCGGATCCGACTGGGGATGACGGGACCAGTTTCCCGATCTTGGGTGTGTGTGTGTGTATAGAGTTGAACTATGCTGATCTAAGAGTATTTTCAAGCTAATCTAATTCAGATTCTTTAAACTAACTCTATGTTATTGTAATCTAGTGAGAAACAACATATCAAATCTATCTAACCCGGGATTGTATATCTTCCATTATGCGATCTAAAAAGATTTCTAATAATAACTGGTAATAAAGATCATTCAGCCATTATAAGAATAGAAATAATTGAAGATAAACCACTTTGCATAAGAAGTTAGGCAAAACAGTTGTGAACAACATATCGCATAATAAGCCATTCATATGTCAAACATAAACAATATGACTCCATCGTACAAAAGTGCCAAATGATAACCCATACATTCGTGCAATAACATATAAACAACTGAAACTGTAAATCACTTAAAGAATATAAGCAGGAATTCGCCAAGAGATAAAAGTACCATTTATGACTTAGTTCTACCCATAAGCTTCAAGCAAAAACAATCTATCTCTACTTGTTCTAAAATCTACCAAGAGTACGAAAGTGCAACATTAGTAGCAGATATCAAAATGCAAGTAAAAAATAAATCTTGATCCATCCATTCATCGAAACCTCCTCTGAGGGTGCAGAAGTGCATGTTCTGAGGATAAGTTTTTGACAAATCTCTCAACCCTTCTCTAAATGCATGAGAAGGGTTAAAATACTACTTCCTAAATCTAATAATAGTGTTTTTACAAAATTTAAGGATACAGCTCTCAAATGACCACCCTTTTTCTAATATAAATAAAAAGGAAACAACAAACTACTAAAAATAAGCTACTTCTGAATTTGGTCCTTAAAACTGCAAGTGTTCATCATGGATTTGAGAAGAGTCGATTGGCCGACTTCTGCGCTGAGCTGGGCTACGAAAACGAAATCTATGAGAGTTGGCACTACTTTCTCGGCTGAGTTTATGATGCATCTCACAGTCATCCATTGACTGTGTGGCTTGACTAAGTATGCCCAATAGCACTCCCAATTCAACCTGTTCAAAGCCTGCATCGCTTTTCCCTTCTCCTACGCCTTCTGTTTCCATTCTGCTTCTATTCGTGATTTGTTTGGTAGGTATCCCGAGGTGGTTTCTGTGATTAAGTTGGCTCTGTGTAAATTTTCATTTACACAGTCTATAAGAACGCTCGCCTGTGTCACCGCTGCCTCTGCCGCCTGTTCTGCCTGCCTGATTTGATCGTCCCATTTGTTAAAGAGAAATTCTTTATGACTTTCGTTTATTCTGGGTGCATTTGCTCTTTTCCCTTCCTCTCCATCCTGCCAAGCTAGATATTCTGTCACTTGTCTGTCAACCTGGTCGTAGTCACTTCGCAAGTCTGTCACTTGATTGGTGAGTTTGTCGCTCAGCTCGCAATAGTGACTCCACTACGATATTTTACATCCCAACTCTTCCTGTTGCTGCAGAAGTTGCTCATTTAAGCTAATAGACTCTGAAACGAATTCGGAAAGCTTGGGCTCGTCCTTGTGTATCTCTTGTAAATCTTGCAACTGCTTTCCTTTTTCGTCCAGGCTTTTCTGATAGCTTATCTGCATTTGCTGAAAGTCTTCTTGTAGTTTCTCGAGTTGTTTGGACGCTTCATTACTGGCATTGGATTGTTGTAGCTGTTGCTGTAGTAGCTGTATTTGGTTTTCTTGCTCCCTCAACAGTTGCTGAACTTTCGAAGCTTTGTCGATAGTCGCAGAGGCGTATGCTCCTGCGATTTGAGACAACTTCGTGAGACTTTCTGTTGGGTTGTTGTTAGGGTCTTTCCATAAGACGTCTAAATGTTCAGCGTCCTGTGACAGTGTATTCTCCAACTTTCTCTTCTTTCTTTGTCTCCTCACCACTGCTTTATGTTGGGGACTATAGAATACATCCAGTGGGGGAATTTCCTCTACACTAAGTAGAAGCTTAGAAGGCGGAGCGATATGACTGTGCTCCGTTTCTGAGACGCTACCGACCATGGTTGAAACCATTTCCTGTGCTACCTATGTATCGCTCACAGGCGTTCTTGGGACTTGCCCTTCAAGGCTGATTAGCTCGTTGAAGTTTTCCCATTCTTTATCAGGCTCTGTCGTGACGAGTGGCGATTTGATGATGGGAGGAGGGACATCTCTTGGTGGGGAGGCGATAACCTGCAGTTGCGACATTGCACTCGACTGGGCTGTATCGTTGGATGTTTGTTCGCCTTTTCCTTGGTCACTTGCAGATTTTTTAGAACGTTCAGGTGTTCCTTGGGCAGCGTCAGATTTGGATTTGGAAGTACTGGAGTTTCCGCTGAGGCTGACACTGGGAGTAGGCTCTCTGGTGGGCAGTCGCAACTTTTCTAGGGGAACACTGGCTAGCCTTCTTTCTCTGAATAACAAAAACCTTTGGACGTCATCTGGGGATAACCTCGACTTAGCTTCTTGCAAAACTTCCTAGAACGAACTTTTATTTTGAAACAAGTCATCAAATAAATCTTTCTTACCGGCGAACACTTTTATCCTGACACTTATAGTGAAATCATGGGCAACATTATTTAGGCCAAAAGGTCGAGTGGGGAATTTAAATAATTGTAGAGACGTCACGTTCCCTACTTCGGCAAAAGAATGTCCTACATCGAACAATGAGAAGGCCCCACAAGCTACAGGAAACTGAGGCCATATGGCCTTCTTCTTGTCTTTTAGCTCTTTGGTTAGGCCGCCTTCTGAGCAAAGTTGATAGGCAATTTCCCTACCAAAGCTTGGTCGGGGAAATACAAGTAGACATAGTGGAGGTAAGAGCCCAAAAACTACTAATATAAGTGAACATTCTTTCCCCAAACATCCTGCACCGGGAAATGTCGCTATTGTGCTTCGGTGAAGCACCTCGGGTTTCACCAATACATCATCCTATATAGGGGTAAAATGAGCCCGTGGCAAATCTGATAGAAGTGAGGGGCAAACTGTGAATCCCATAATACTTTGTGATAAACATGAATAGGTGACGGGTCCTCGGTAGTCCATTTCCAACCCATAGTTGTAAATTTAGATACATAGCAGATAGAATCCATAATGTAAGCAGACAGATAAAAAGGAGGATAGACCCTTTGTGACATGGATCTCTTAGTCCGGTAATTCATGACAGCAGTGGATAAATTATCAGAAAATATTTTGGCCCAATCAACGAGATCGGCATTTGTGGCAGCGTCTATGAGTGATAGCCATTCAGACGAAAATTTATTTATGTCTGGCATCCCAAACAGCCTGCACAGCATGGCCACAGCAAAACAATATGGAGAGGTGAGGGAACCAGTGCTGTACATACCATTTTTGTCCCTTTTTAGTGGCTCTTCTCTTTTGGTCCATTCTTTAGTGGTTTCTGCCAGGTTTGGGTTCTCTACTGCAAATTTCTTGACAAATTGCGTGTTGTAGGTCGTCTGAGGCTCAGGAAGATGATACATAAGCTTTAAGTCTTACGCGGCGAATGATCCTATCAGCCCATGCCCTGGAGCCTTGAATTGTCTGCCTTGTAGCTCTGCATTGTCAAGTATCCATCTGATCATATCTGTATGCGGAAAAATCTTGGGTCTAGCTGCTATTCGGTGAAGAAATGAACAAGCCAGCTCTTCTAAGGATGCCTCGGAAGAGTTTTGTGATCCCGCGGCGCTATCAACTTTCATTACTTTAGGATTTTCCTCCTCCAGCAGCCTATACATGCCTTCCCAGGTCGAAATTCCCGCGTCTCTGTTGCATGCAGTGTCTGTGTACAAGGGTGCCATCTCCTTCGCCTTGGAGCCCTGGGCTTTATGTTTCTTTACCATTTTCTTCTGCGTTCGGCTTTTGAATCTTCTTATCTCTTAGTACCTGCAGATTACGAGCGAAGTGGAAATGACTGATTGAGAAAGGTGATGGGAGAGTTTTAAATGCAACAGATATACTAAATATGCCACCTTACGGAAACAATTCTTTAGCAAAGCACGCGTCTTTATTTCATTAAATAACTGACAACTAATCCACTTACTATCATTAAAAGCGCATGATTTGGGGTCAGATTATGGTGAGTGGCTTTTCTTTGAATGGCGTGCCCGAAGGATTCGCGATTAAATGATTCATGATTTGCTTTATGTGACATTGAAGATCGTGCCATCGCAAGGCGCACTAATCGCAAATCGCCAGATCGCAGACTATGCCATCGCGGCGATCGCAATATCGCAGGTCGCAACATCGCGGGTCGCAGGAGTTTGATGTTTGTTAAGTATTGCCATTTCATTTCTGCGATGTGGGATCTTGCGCTCGGTGTTATCGCAGATCGGCAGATTCTGAAGTTTTTCCTTATGAACATTACATACTGCGACGCGACGTTAGGCTTTACGTTGGGGGGCCTTGCGTATTAATGCAATTTCTTAAAGACCTTTACCTTATCGTAGACTTAGGTTAAAATATTCGAAAGACCGTTTTAAGCCTATGATGGTAGCTTTATTTTGAAGAAAGAAAATTTTATTTTTCTCAAAATTAAACTAGGGGTCCCCTATTCATTTAGTATTTTGGACAAAAACTTAAATGAAAAGGGGGGGTTGTTGCTGGCTACAACAATTGGCGATTCACTTGGGAGAACCAGTTATCTCTTACTCTCTTTTGACGTTTTCCAAACTTCTAAAAATAATAAAAAAAAATTCTCAGAAAACTTAAACTTTACTATAGAAAGATAAAAATATTATACTTCAAACTATCAATGATATTTCGTTTCAACTCCTTTCTATTTACTTGTATTCTTAGCTTGTTCTTGCATTTACACCAGCCCTTACTTGGTCTTGAATAAAAATTAAAATTAAGTCTTCTCTGTATAGCAGTCCTTTTCAAATATGCTTCTTTGTCGTAGGTAGAGCCTCTGCTACCAGCAGGCATCCATAGCCTCGACAGGGTTACCTATTAACCAGTAATGATCCTTTATCCTGCCTAAGTGTTTACAACTATTCAGAGAAAAACCCATTTTGACACTTTTCCTTTTTTATTGCTCCTAAAGACAATGTCTTGGTTGGTGGCCAAATTATGACAGTCATTCACTAGATTATACTTTTGTGGAACAAGCTGGCTCGTGATGGACCCCCTTGTCTTTTGATTGCAACAATATGAGTGTCGCCCTTTTGGTGGACAGTTTGGCAAAGTCAGCAAGTTATAATATCTGTGATGATGATAAGTCGGCTCGTGATGAGACCTCTTATTCTTTGAGATATAGTGTTTTCATTTAATTGCTTCCCTGAATGCTGTGATTTCCTTTGGCAGGGAGGAAGTCAATTTTCTTTCCTTAAGAAAGTTCTGGACGACAATAATAAAGCTTCTTTGGTAATCGTTGTTTCTACAGGGACTCCTCATCTTGTCATTGATGCCTTTCATTGTACTGACGTAAAACAATTGCTTCGCTGAGATTACTTTCTTCAGTTTTTCGGAGTTGAAACTAATATCATATCTAGATTAAATTTCTATTGATAATAAAAATCAAGTTTCAAAGAAAAATATTTGTCATTCATAGAAGTAGAAGTTAAAAATCTTGATAGAGAAAAAAAAGGAGTCTTTCGTAAACGTCGAATGCTGTTAACCAAAGCAAACTTTATTCACGGGGAAAAATACTTAATCGAAATGAGAAGCAGACATTCCCTAGGGTTGTGTAGATAATAGGGATGATCTTCTTTTCTTATTTCGACTATCAACTACTCAAAAATAAACCTAACTACTTAACTGAACTACTCCTACTCCTACTCTAATTATATACAAAAAATTGACTAGGTGAAATGATATTTCCAATGGAGCCACTTTCTCATTTTTACTCCTATACGTATGCAGCTTTCCAACGTTGGTGTTAAGAACGGAATTTTCCTTGGAATGTTAATGTTGGATGTGGAATAAGAATGCATAACTCCAATTGGAATTTTTTCCAAAATTTCTTTCTCGCAAAATCTTCCTTCCAACTGGATATCTATTGGATCATAAAAATAAGGGTGAATTTCTGTTATATCTTGATGATCTTGTAATGGGGGAAGTTCTGTACTTCCTTGAAATAGCTTAGCTTTCCACAATGGTAGCTCGTCTTTTGGATGCTCTTTGATAAGGTGTTGGTTATACCAGACTAATCTATCAAAAAATTGAAAATTTAAAACGCAATCCGATTTTGTACAAGATGAGTGTAAGTGGGAACAATAATAAAAAAAGTTTTTTGTACAAATAAAGTTACAGCACAACTGGGATAAGCTTGTAAAATTTTGTTGTTCACAAGAACTGGCCAGGTCATGTGAAACAGAAGATAAATTATGATTGTGAATAGGCATGGGGGTTTCTTCATGGTATGAATCATAGATCGGGATATCGTCTTGGTCATCAAAATTAGGCGAATGATCTTTCGCCTCGAAATGAGGATTGAATGATATGTTTTCCGAATTAGAATATCTCTCATTTTTTGAGCTTTGGTGAGTTACTTGAGATAAATCGATAACATCGTCGTTGGCAAAGTAACCATCATAACTGATTTTACCAGTTTCCCTAGATTTTTCCTTTCGGTCATATATTTTTAGACAAGGAGATTCAAGTGTTCCTTGCTTGGAAACTATCAAGGGATGTTCTATAACTATCTCTTTATTTTGAAAATCTAACGATGGCTTATTTGACTTATCCTTTGTGTTTTTTGAAATATCTTTAATGTTGATAAGGGAAAAGTTATCATCATTAAAAACATGAGGGTAAAGAGAGAAGTGTGATTCTGAAGCAACGCATTTAAGACTATCATCATGGAAAAATATTCATTCATCAGATTCAATATAGACATCGGGTTTCAGATCATACCTTTGTGTACTGATTTAACCTTGGCGTCTGCATTTGTTGACTTGCAACAAGATCATCTGACCTTGTATCAAAGTCATCTCCTGGTTCCAAGGTAGGCTTCCCTCCATCGTCCTCGCTTTTGTCTTCTTGTATTAGAGTATGGATAACTCCTAGGCTTTGAGGGCTTTCTTCATTATTGAGCGATTTGATATACAATTGGAATTCTCATTCATATTAGAAAGAAATGAGACAAAACTCGAACTAATTTCTGCTTGATCAGATATAGGAGGCGGGGAATGTTCAGCATAATCTAAAGATTCTTCATCTATGAGTTCACTTTCAAGATCGTACTTTAGACAATCAAAATGAAATCGCGTATTAAAATCCCGAATAGATTCATCTTTTTTCTGGAGATAATCAATTTCATCGTATACCTGGTCATAGTCATAACAATCAAATTCAAGAATGAAAATCTTGGCGAATTGGTCCCAGCTGTGGACTGATGCAACTGGGAGGTTTCTGCACCATTTTCTAGCTACCATCGTGAGTGTAAGAGTAAAAATTCTGCATAAAACGCCTTCATCAATTCTTGGGGTATCATAACTTGAAATTCTTTGAATAAATTGAAGAGCATGATTAAAAGCAAAAGAGTTATTCTTACCATTGAATTTTACCTGAGACAAGAGTCTTACCACTTCAGGTGGAGTGTTGGAAGAGGTAGGAACATGAATGCAGCTCCAAATGGGAAGTCTGTGAGCAGCCATCCAGATTCAAATGTTACGATTTGAAAATCATTCCAACAGACACTATGTTCAGGCCCTCCTTCTAGTGCCAAATATGTTGAAGCCCCAAAAATCGGGTCGACAACAAGGGGGATACCCACCCGATCCGGACCTTGGTTGGTAGCTCCTTATCCCTTTGGTATAGCGGGTCCGACTGGGGATAACGGGACCAGTTTCCCGATCTTGGGTGTGTGTGCGTGTGTAGAGTTGATTAATGTTGATCTAAAAGTACTTTAAAGCTAATATAATTCAGATTCTTTAACTTTACTCTATGCTATTGTAATCTAGCAAGAAACAACACATCAAATCTATTCTAACCCGGGCTGTATATCTTCCATCATGCGATCTAAAAAGATTTCAAATAATAACTGGTAATAAAGATCATTCAGCTATCATAAGAAAAGAAACCATTTGAGATAAACCACTTTGCATAAGAAGTTAGGCAAAACAGTTGTGAACAACATATCGAATAATAAGCTATTCATATGTCAAACATAAACAATATGACTCCACCGTACAAAAGTGCCAAATGATAACCCATATATTCATGCAATTAACATATAAACAACTGAAACTGTAAATCACTTAAAGAATATAATCAGGAATTCGCCAAGAGATAAAAGTACCATTTATGACTTAGTTCTACCCATAAGATTCAAGCAAAAACGATCTATCTCTACTTGTTCTAAAATCTACCAAGAGTACAAAAGTGCAACATCAGTAGCAGATATCAAAATGCAAGTAAAAAATAAATCTCGATCCATCCATTCATCAAAACCTCCTCTGAGGGTGCATAAGTGCATGTTCTGAGGATATGTTTTTTGACAAATCTCTGGACCCTTCTCTAAATGCATGAGAAGGGTTAAAATACTACTTCCTAATTCTAATAATAGTGTTTTTACAAAATTGTAGGATACGGCTCTCAAATGACCGCCCTTTTTCTAATCTAAATAAAAAGGAAACAACAAACTACTAAAAATAAGCTACTTCTGAATTTGGTCCTTAAAACTGCAAGTGTTCATCATGGATTTGAGAAGATTCGGTTGGCCGACTTCTGCGCTGAGCTGCGCTGCGAAAATGGAATCTATGAGAGCTGGCACTACTTTATCTGCTGAGTTTATGATGCATTTCACAGTCATCCATTGACTGTGTGGCTTGACTAAGTATGCCCAATAGCACTCCCAATTCAACCTGTTCAATGCCTGGATCGCTTTTCCCTTTTCCTGCACCTTCTTTCCATTCTGCCTCTATTCATGACTTGTTTGGTAGGTGTCCCGGGGTGGTTTCTGTGATCAAGTTGGCTCTGTGTAAATTTTCATTTACATAGTCTATAAGAACACTTTCTTGTGTCGCCACTACCTCTGCCGCCTGTTCTGCCTGCCTGATTTGATCGTCCCATTTGTTAAAGAGCAATTCTTTATGACTTTCGTTTATTCTGAGTGCATTTGCTCTCTTCCCTTCCTCTCCAACCTGCCAAGCTAGATACTTTGTCATTCGTCTGTCAACTTGGTCGCAGTCACTTCGCAAGTCTGTCACTTGATTGGTGAGTTTGTCGCTCAGTTCGCAATAGTGACTCCACTGCGATATTTTACATCCCAACTCTTCCTGCTGCTGCAGAAATTGCTCATTTAAGCTAGTAGACTCTGAAACGAATTCGGCAAGCTTGGGCTCGTCCTTGTGTATTTCTTGTAAATCTTGCAACTGCTTTCCTTTTTCGTCCAGGCTTTTTCTGATAGCTTATCTGCATTTGTTGAAAGTCTTCTTGTAGTTTCTCGAGTTGTTTGGACGCTTCATTACTGGCATTGGCCTGTTGTAGCTATTGTTGTAGTAGTTATATTTGGTTTTCTTGCTCCCTCAACAGTTGCTGAACTTCCGACGCTTTGTCAATAGTCGTAGAAGCATATGCTCCTGCGATTTGAGACAACTTCATGAGATTTTCTGTCGGGTTGTTGTTAGGGTCTTTCCATAAGACTTCTAAATGTTCGGTGTCCTGTGACAGTGTATTCTCTAGCTTTCTCTTCTTTCTTTGTCTCCTCACCACTGCTTTATGTTGGGGACTATAGAATACGTCCAGTGGGGGAATTTCCTCTACACTAAGTAGGAGCTCAGAAGATGGAGCGATATGACTGTGTTCCGCTTCTGAGACACTATCTACCATGGTTGAAACCATTTCCTGTGTTACCTGTGCATCGCTCGTAGGTGTTCTTGGGACTTGCCCTTCAAGGCTGATTAGCTCGTTGAAGTTTTCCCATTCTTTATCGAGCTCTGTCGTGACGAGTGATGATTTAATGACTAGAGGAGGGACATTTCTTGGTGGGGAGGCTATAACTTGCAGTTGTGACATTGCACTCGACTGGGCTATATCTTTTGCTGTTTCTTCACTTTTTCCTTGGTTGCTTGCAGATTTTTTTGAACGTTCAGGTGTTCCTTGGGCAGCGTTAGATTTGGATTTGGAAGTACTGGAGTTTCCGCTGAGGCTGACACTAGGAGTAGGCTCTTTGGCGAGCGGTCGCAACTTTTCTAGGGGAACACTGGCTAGCCTTCTTTCTCTGAATAACAAAAATCTTTTGAGGTCGTCTGGGGATAACCTCGACTTAGCTTCTCGCAAAAATTCCTGGAATGAACTTTTATTTTGAAACAAGTCATCAAATAAATCTCTCTTTCCGGCGAACACTTTTATTCTGACACTTATAGTAAAATCATGGGCAACATTATTTAGGTCAGAAGGTCGAGCGGGGAATTTAAATAATTGTAGGGATGTCACATTCCCTACTTCGGCAAAAGCATGTCCTACATTGAACAATGAGAAGGCCCCACAAGCTACAGGAAACTGAGGCCATATGGCCTTCTTCTTGTCTTTTAGTTGTTTGGTTAGGCCGCCTTCTGAGCAAGTCTGATAGGAAATTTCCCTAGCCAAAAGCTTATCGGGGACATACAGAGGTAGGACATGTGGAGGTATAGTGCTCCCAAACACTCTAATATAAGTGAACCATTCTTCCCTGAACCATCTTGCAACGGGGATGATGTCTATTTGTGCTTCAGGTGAGCACCTCGGGGGTTCTTCATGATACATCATCCTATATAAGGGTAAGATGAGCCCGTGGCAAATCTGATAGAAGTGAGGGGCAAACTATGAATCCCATAATACTTTGTGATAAACATGAATAGGTGACGGGTCCTGGGTAGTCCATTTCCAACCCATAGTTGGAAATTTAGATACATAGCAAATAGAATCCATAATGTAAGCAAACAGATAAAACGAAGGATAGACCCTTTGTGACAAGGATCTCTTAGACCGGTAATTCATGACAGCAGTGTATAAATTATCAAAAAATATTTTGGCCCAATCCACGAGATCAGCATTTGTGGCAGCGTCGATGAGTGGTAGCCATTGAGATGAAAATTTATTTATGTCTGGCATCCCAAACAGCCTGCACAGCATGGCCACAGCAAAAAAATATGGAGAGGTGAGAGAACCAGTGTTGTACATACCATTTTTGTCCCTTTTTAGCGGCTCCTCTCTTCTGGTCCATTCTTTAGTGGTTTCTGCCAGGTTTGGGTTCTCTGCTGCAAATTTCTTGACAAAGTGCATGTTGTACATCGTCTGAGGCTTAGGAAGATGATACATAAGCTTTAAGTCTTGCGTGGTGAATGATCCTATGAGTCCATGCCCTGGAGCCTTGAATTGTTTTCCTTGTAACTCTGCATTGTCAAGTATCCATATGATCATATCTGTATACGGCAATATCTTGGGTATAGCTGCTATACGATGAAGAAATGAACAAGCCAGCTCTTCTAAGGATGCCTCGGAAGAGTTTTGTGATCCCGCGGCGCTATCGACCTTCATTACTCTGGGATTTTCCTCCTCCAGCAGCCTATACATGCCTTCCTAGGTCGAAATTCCTGCGTCCTTGTTGCATGCAGTGTCTGTGTACAAGGGCACCATCTCCTTTGCCTTTTCCTTCGTCTCAAAGCCTTGGGCTTTATTCTTCTTTCCCATTTTCTCCTGTGTTCGGCTTTTGAATCTTTTTATCTCTTAGTTCCTGCAGATTACGAGCGAGGTGGGAATGACTGATTGAGAAAGGTGATGGGAGAGTTTTAAATGCAACAGATATACTAAATATGCCACCTTACGTGAAACAATTCTTTAGCAAAGCACGCGTCTTTATTTCATTAAATAACTGACAACTAATCCACTTACTGTCATTAAAAGCACATGATTTGGGGTCAGATTATGGTAAGTGGCTTTTATTTGAATGGCATGCCTGAAGGATTCGCGATTAAATGATTCATGATTTGCTTTATGTTACATTGAAGATCATGCCATCGCAAGGCGCGCTTATCACAAATCGCCAGATCGCAGACTGTGTCATCGCGGCGATCGCAATATCGCAAGTCACAACATCGTGGGTCGCAGGAGTTTGATGTTTGTTAAGTATTTCCATTTGATTTCTGCGATGTGCGATCTTGCGATCGGTGTTATCGTAGATCGGCAGATTTTGAGGTTTTTCCTTATGAACATTACTTACTGCGACGCGACGTTAGACTCAACGTTAGGGGGCCTTGCGTGTTAATGAAATTTTTTAAAGACGTTTACCTTATCATCGACTTAGGTTAAAAATATTTGAAAGACCGTTCTAAGCCTACGATGGTAGCTCTATTTTGAAGAAGGAAAATTTGATTTTTCTCAAAATTAAACTAGGGGTCCCCTATTTATTTAGCATTTTGGACAAATACTTAAATAAAAAAAAGGGGGGGTTGTTGCTAGCCACAACAGAAGGAGAGGGGCATGTTGGGTCCCTATAATACTAGTGATTACCCCATTAATATTGTAGTTGCATCCCTTATTGATATTGTTGTGCCCCTATTATCCCTTATTGTTATTACTGTGCCCCGTAGAATCCCTCTATTGTTATTTTTGTGGCTTTATATTATTATTGTTAGGTCGGCTGGGTTATGTTCTAACTCCTTAGACTCATATACATAGAAATGAGGTTTTATCATTTGAATCATCGAGGAATTATTCATTTATGTAATGTAAAGGAGGTTGCCCCCTCGAAGAGGCTGAATTCTAAGGCATTGATCTATCTTTTCTATCTTTTCTTGAGCTGGTTTCATAGCAACCTATGCATTAATAGCAGCATCTGTAAATGAAGAGGTGAGTCACCATATTTCACCATTTTCAACTGTTTTTGAAGCGTTACAAAATTTGAAAGAACTCTATGACTCACATTCTGCACTTGAAGTTGTTCAACTCATGATTAAACTCTTCACTCTTGAACTACAAAATACTGATCCTCTTTCTCTTGCATCTGAAGTAAAGTCTATAATGCATGATATCAAATCCACTAAGGTTGAATTGGATATTCCTCTTATTGCTTTTCTCAAGGCACTTTATCCTACTTACTCTAATTATGTCAAGTCATTGCAAGAAAATGGAGATCTCAAATATATCACGTTTGACTCTCTTGTGAAAAAGTTTGCTGAAAGAGAGAAAGCTTTTGGAAAGAAGACAACTCCTGAATCTCTTGAAGAGGTTGTGTGCCTTGCTCATAAAGGAAAGAATCCTACTCAATATTCTTCAAGAGGAAGATGTGGTTGAAGAGGAAGAGGAAGATATTTCAGCGGCAGGGGGGCAGACACTCTCAAGGAGAAAAGGTAGATTTGCACTACATACGGTACAAAAGAAATGGATCACATGATGCCTCTACATGAAAGTTACCATGGGACAAAATTGAGCAGCAAAGAAACCAACAGAAAGGTAAAACTGATGATACAAACAAAGGTAAAGCACCTAATTCTACTCACTATGTTGTGGCACAATGTAATATTGGAGTAAATGAAGATTTATTTAATGCTTCACTTGCTTCTTGGAAAAATGATTGGTTGCTTGATTCAGGAGCAACCTACCACATGATTTATAGAAAAGATTTTTTTGAATAATTTATAGACAATGTTGATGCAGTAGTATACTTTGCAAACCAATCAAAAATCAAGCCATCAGGGCTTGGCACAATCAGGCTTCAATTGCCTGGTCTTCCAGACTTTCTTTTGCATCATGTTCTCTATCTCCCACAACTCAAGAGAAACTTGTTATCATTGGTCCACATCTGCCAGCAAGTTCATTCCATTCATATGTTTGATGGCAAGCTTCGGGTAAGAAAAGAATTTGACCACTCACTTGTCATGAGGGGAATAGAAGAAGAAAGGCTTCTCAAGCTGCAAGGAACCTCTGCTCCTGCACAACATTTCTCATACAATTCTCATTATGAAGAAGGTACACTTCCATCAAGTTTATTATGGCATGCTAGATTTGGACATTTGAACTATGACAACCTCCGCTTGTTGAAGAAAAATGGTGTTATTGGTTTGCCCACAATTCCTAGGAAACTTAAGCAATGTGATGCTTACATTCTAGGAAAGCATAACAAACAGTCTTTTCATGATTCACATTCAAGAGCACATAGAAAACTTGAACTCATTCATTCAGATTTATGTGGTCCAATGCTTGTTCCTTCTACAAATGGAAATAAATATATCATGACATTTATTGATGACTACACCAGAATGTGTTGGGTTTATTTATTGAAGAACAAACCTGATGCTTTTCAAACATTCAAGAATTTTCATAAATGGATTGAAAATGATGCACAATCTCATATTGGGTCTATTCGCGTTGATAATGGAAAAGAATACATATCAAATGAATTTGAAAACTATCTTCGCCAAGATGGGATCAAACATCAAACAACTGTGCCTTATAATCCCCAACAGAATGGTGTAGCTGAAAGAATGAATAGGACAATCTTAAATATGATACAATCCATGCTCTTCTTCAAAAATGTAAAGATAATGTTTTGGACTGATGTTGTTCTATGTGCTGCATATATAAAGAATAGATGTCCATCTAATGCTATTAGAAACAAGACTCCTTACAAAATGTGGTATGGACATGTTCCTTTGGTAAAGCATCTCAGGGTCTTTCATTCCTGTTGTTATGCCTTGATACCAAAGGTACATAGAAGCAAACTTGGTCCTAGAAGTTGTATATGTATCTTCCTGGGGTATTCAAACACCTCCAAAGCATATCATCTCTATGATGGAGTAAATAAAAAGTTTGTTGTATTTAGAGATGTAATTTTTCTTGAATCATCCAAAACTAACAATGTTGTTGAGCAGCAACTTGATTGCTTGGATAGATTCACAAAAGCAAAATCATTTTAAGGATTTGATAATTAGATTCCACATCTTGAAGGGGGGATTCCTCCACTAGATCAACATGTGGAATCTTCTTCTGAAGAACACTCTCCCCTGCATGAAACTCCAACAATGGATGATGCTTTAAGTGATGTGATTGACATAATTGGGAGACTCAACCTTGATTCAGTCCCAAATCAATCAGTGGAGCAGCCTGGACCACCTGAGAAAGGTCCCCCAAAGTGGCTAACAAAGACACTTGAAAGTGTTCATCTTGATGAGGTTGGAAATACAAGAACTAGAAATTCAAATTGGCAAAATGGAGGTGATGTAGATGACTCTAATTCACCTATTGATATGGATGTTTCTTATGATTGTGAATTGAACTTGTCTACAGATTTTGAACCAACTTCCTTCAAAGAAGCTACTTCTCATGATGAATGGAAAGAAGTGATACAAAAGGAGTATGATGCCCTCATAAATAATGGCACTTAGGAGCTGGTTGATCCTCCATTACTAACCAATACAATTGGCTGCAAGTGGGTCTACAAGAACAAGTATAAAGCTGATGGCTCACTTGACAAGCACAAAGCTAGGCTTGTGGAAAAAGGTTTTACATGGAAGGAAGGGGTCTATTATGAGGAGACATTTGCCCCAACAACAAAATGGGCTACCATCCAAACACTCTTTTCCTTAGCAGCTCAAAACAGTTGGAAAGTCCATCAAATGGATGTAAAAAATGCTTTCTTGAATGGAGACCTAAAAGAAAATGTTTTTATGTCCCAGCCTGAAGGATTTGCTATGAAAGGACATGAACATAAAGTATGCAAACTTGTGAAGTGTTGTATGGCCTCAAACAAGCACCGCAAGTCTGGTATGAAAAACTAATTGAGCATCTTTTGAAACTCAATTTCAAATATTATGACCTTGATGATGCAACTTTATTTGTCAAGAAAGTTGGAAAAATAGTTGTATATCTTGTGGTATATGTAGACTATCTTTTGATAACAGGGAACAATGAAAAGTACATTGCATCCATAAAGAACGAATTAGGGAAAAGTTTTTAAATGACTGATTTGGGCTATGTTCATTACAATCTTGGTATTGAAGTAACCCATCATCCGAAGTCCATATTTCTTTCTCAAAAGAAATACATGGGAGATCTATTGAACAGGTTTGGCATGACAGAAGGTAATCCTCTTACTACTCCAATGGAACAAAACTTAAAGCTCACATCTATTGAAGGAAAAGAATTTGAGGATGCAACAAAGTATAGACAGCTTGTAGGAATTCTCAACTACCTAACTACTACAAGACCAAACATTTTGTTTGTTATTGGAATGCTCTCCAGGTTTATGTAAAACCCTTGTCAGGGACATTGGTCTACTGCAAAAAGAGTTCTAAGGTACTTGAAGGGAACTCAAGACTTTGGAATCAAGTATACACAGGTGGACGACTTCAGCTTTATTGGATACTCTGATTCAAACTTCGATGGAGACAAAGAAACTAGGGTATCTACTTTAGGATATGCGATGAGTCTTGGATAAGGAGCTATCTCCTGGAGATCATGCAAACAATCACTTCTAGTAGATTCCACAACAAAAGCAGAATACATTGCAGTAGCTAAAGTAACAAAAGAAATTGTGTGGCTCGGGAAAATTCTTGAAGATTTGCAGGTAAAACAAGTACAGTCAACTCCACTCATGATTGACAGTACCTCTGCAATAAAGTTGGCCAAGAACCAAAAGTTCCATGATTGAACAAAGCACATCAATACCGAATATCATCTGACCTGTATCATTTTGAGGCAAAAACAATCCATCTCCATCATTGTTCCACTAATGAGCAAATTGTCGACATCTTCACCAAAGCACTTGGAAGAGAAAATCTTGAACGATTCAGAATGATGCTTGGACTCACCAACATCCCTTCAGATTAAGGGGAGAATTTTGACACCTAATCATTAGGATTGGGTTAATATAATGTAAATAAATAATAAGTAATATGACTAGTCACCGGGAGATGAAGTGAACACTCTCTCACTCATGTATATAATAAAGACCAACTTGAAGGAATAAAATATACGAATCAATTTTACTTTGAGGAGTTACTTCCTGACCTGAAAAAATAAATATTTGTTGGCTCACCCTCATGTGTCTTACTAATCATACATGACCATCAAGGTTCATTTCATCATGTTTTGTGTCTGTCAAGTCCACCTGAAGTTTGCGCACTCAAGGTTTTCACTAGGTCTCTAGGTTTCATTTTATCAAGGTCCAATAAAACACCATTTCACTACATAAGGCCAGAAAAATATGAGAGTGAACTAAATAATATCCCTTTTTCAGTTAAAGAGGATTTGCAAGCATGTAACCATGGTTGCCAAAGGTTCTAATTTTGGTTTCAAGTATGAATTTCATTCCAGTTTGTAATTTTATTCCAAAAAACAGAGATGTATTTCTATTTTTTATATTTGGGTAATTTTATGTTATTATATGTAATAAGTGACTTTTCTCAAGCTATCTACTCAGCTCCATAATGCCAAAAGACCAAAAGTCAAAGGCCAAAGCATTCCCAATGTATATCAATTGATCAATCTGTAAAGAAAAAGTACAAGGTAAAGGGTATTAGTGCAATGAATCAAAAGAACTTTCAAAACATTAAAAAATGGGTTATAAATCAATAAATTAAAATGCTATTAGGTATTTAAAGCCTTCAAGACATCCTTTTTCCCCCCATTTTGTCTTGTCTTGGTCAAACAACCTCAACAAAGGAGAAATTTCCAAGTTGGACAAGTGAAACCAGCAAAACAGAGTTTTTGCTACGCGTTTCAATTGAACACTGTGCATTTCAGTTCAACGTTGTGCATTCCAGTGTTGCACTATGTGTTCGAGTGTTATGCTGGGCATTCCAGTTATAGGCTACACATTTCAATTCAATGCTGCATGTTTAACTAGTGAAGGGCGTGTTTGAGTTGAATGCTTCATGTTTGACCAGGGTTGCTTTCCAGCCTCTAAAAGAAAGTGTTGTTGCCTCTGAAGCTTTATTTTGGTTGTTCTCTTCCTCCAATAGGCAAGTAGCCCTGAAATTTTATCCTCATTTCATTTCACATTTCACAACTTCATCGTTATGTTTGTTGAATGAAATTTTGAGTCTTCAAACCTACAAATTTCATTCCCACACCCCTACTTTCACACCCTAATACTTCTATCCCTCTCCCATACCCCTATTAAACCCTTTCCCAACCCATGTATCATTCCACTATCTCCCAAATCCTTCTATTCCCAAAACCCTAAGACCTAGGTGTTCTATTTGCCTAGGCTTCCAAATCTCCTAACCTGTAATAAAATTCCCTATTCCAAATCCCTCTACATTCCCCATCCCTATTACTTCCCTTAAACCATAAACTCCTCCCCCCATCTCCCTAAATTTCTTCACACCGTCCCTAACTCCCTACACCTACATTCCACTATCATTTCATCTCCCTAGCATTTGAAATCAAGACACCATGTCACAAGAAGAAAACAAAAGTTATAGTGAAGAGGAAAGAAAGGGGAGGAAGTCAAACAAAGGAGGGGAAATCATTAGATTTGAGCCAAGAAATAGTAATGAACTCATGGAATCTCCCATGACTGTGACATCTTTTAAACATCTAGGATTTTTTGAGTTCTGTGAGAAAGTACAAAGGGTCCTATATCATCCTATGTTGAGAAGACTTTTCATCACCTATCTCCATGACAACCAAGTAACCCTTGCTAGTGTCACTTTAACTATATCCACTGTCATCATATCGGCTGCAACTAGAATCCCAAATGTTGGGGAGAAATGGTTTAAAAAAGGTGATTTGGAGGAGCATTACTATGAGCCCTATATTAAACCTAGATATAGAAATGATAGAAAGAGGTTTTTTCCTTTCCCTTACCTCCTAGATAGATTTGTTCCCATGATGAAAATCATCATGAAATACTTTACTTGCGAAGGAAGGTTTTCCAAAGTGTATACCTATCATATTTAGCTACTCATGCATTTCACAAGGGTTAACATGTTCAACATACCTTATTATCTCTTCTGGAGAATTGAAAAGATGGCCTACATTTCCCATAAAAGAGAGTATAAAGATAAAATGAATAGTATCTTTCATCATTCACTCATTAAAATCATAGTCCTTCATTATCTCAAAGAGCTCAACATTGCATGGAGTGCCTTCTTTACCAATGACATATTTACTGATCCATCCATTAAACATGTTCAAGATGTGCCTTCATCATCTCATCCTTCAACCTCCATTCCTGCATCTCAGCCCATAGATCATCCATAATCATTATATTAGTCACCTTTACCATCACCTCCATCATCACCATTTCAGGAGCATTTTCATTCACCTAAAAGAGATGAAATCAGAGAGCAGGAGTAGATTGAACAGGTTACAGTCATCAAGTCTTGAGGGGCTAATTTAGGCAACTTGACACACACTTATCATAGAGGCTATTAGCACCTAAATCCGCCTTAGGCTGAAGGAAGGAAAAATTTAGGGTAACCACAAACCAAGCTCAGTCTGGTAGCTAGCCCTACCAGAACAGGAGAGGGCTCTCTCCGAGTCACACTCAGTGAATAAATAAACGAAAAGGCCTGAGATGACTTACAGGGAGCTATTTATCTTAGGCTAGTAAGTGAATATGGATACCAGAAGTGATTTTTATGAATGACTGTGTCTCTGGGATGGTATGGGACCAATGGACCTCAATGAAATAGAGAATTTAATACAAAGGCACAAATTACTTCGTGAGGCAAGATAGGTGGAGAGTTCAGAAATTTAGTTTGAAAGCAACGCGGAATGGAGAGATTGCTTAGGAGGGTGAAAAGGGCATGGGAAACATGAATCCTTTTCAACAGAAGAAGAACACTGAACATGAAATATTCCCACAGGCAGAGCAATAAAATTGAATTCTACCTTATCTAACTCAGAAAATTTTACTGGAAATGAATATGAAATGAACTATGAAACATAACAAGATACATATGAAACATAAGAGACACATTTTCTACACTCAAAACCACATGAATCTCATGAAAAAAAGCCGTTGCCTTTCATTAATCCTCTGTAAAAATATACAATGAAGAAACATAGTTTCTTTCCCACAGTCTCCCAGAAGTTACAAGCCAACCAACCCTTTGCAAATAGTTTGCATACAATATATAGAATGTGTCATGAAGAGATAGAAGACCCAAGGGTTTGGGAGTTACTCGAGTCATTACAAAATGAAGATGGAGAGCCAAACATCAGCTACAGGTGCAGCGCCACAAACATGACAAATGGGTTGGGTGACCATTTGCCTTCCTTTGCTACTTGGATAGATGCCCATATGGAGTGAAAATAATTTAAAAGTCGCCTTTGGTGTTGAAAAAGTGAAGTGTAGATGAGAGGGCCCACTTATGAAAAGTCATGAATCGAAATTTCGTGAAACAGAGGCAAATTAGGCCTTTCTTCCTATATGCACCGCAACATTTTCTGTATGCACCGTGCCACTTTGAGGCCAATTTGGAGGCACTTGTAGGAGTCCAAAATGTGCCCAAGTGTGCTTTTTGAGAATCCTGTCCTATCTACTTTCCAACGCAAGTGGAATTTTTGAATTTGGAGCTCATTTTCCCCTCCAAATATTCATTCTCCCAAGACTGCTTCCTGTGTGTCAAAACAGGGGAGTGAGACCATTTTTGGGTGTTTTTGACCTCCTGGAGACTCAAATCATGCCCAAATTTCTTTCACAAGTGCCAGTAGTCATGATTTTTCATGTTGAATCCAAAAATCCAAACCATTTCTCATTTGGAGCTCCCAATCCTACGCGACGCGTCAGTGGCGTGGCGCATATAGAGAAAAAACCTGTGTTTGTGCCAAAAAATTTCCATGTAACCAAAATTGTCCCAAATGTCTTGAAATTTGGGCCAGAGGTTCTCTAAGAGGCATTATGTTGGGACAAGAAGATTCAGCCAAGATTCGAAGCTGATCTTGCTCTTTTTCCTCTTTTGTTGCTCTGCTCAATTTGGCCTTCAAGCTCCTTATCCGGGCCTTTGCACTCATGTTCCATGCCCTGTAATGACAAGCCATCCTCCTCAGTATGGTTTTGTTTCTGTTGGCCTTCTCCAACAGTCTCTTGAGGTGGATATTGATCCGCTCTAGCCATGACTCACGGTCATTGTTGATCTCTTGCTCCAAGGTAGTGAGCTCGATCCTCCTTTGCTGGGAAGCTTGTTGATTATCACGGATGCTTTGCAGCTCCATGATTGCCTGCTGGTCCTCAAGCCGCTTGTTCCTCTGCTCCAGATACTTGATGATCCATCTGTCCCTCTCCACATTGAGCATCAAGTCTTGGATCTCTGTGTTCTACTCCTGAATGGTCATCCTAAGTTGGGCATTTTCTGCCTCTGCCTCATCATCCTGAATGAGGATGACATCGGTCTCTTGTCTACTTGATGGCCCCTCATCATGCACGAGCTTCTTGTCCTTGTCAAGTACCTTTGTCGTTGATGCCAGAAGCGAGGCCCCTTCCACCCTAGGTGGAGATAACACTCGCTTTGCTGCTGCAAACAAGTGCCTACTGCCTCTCTGATATGTAACAAAAACTGGCATGGTAGTGGTCTCATGGCGCTCATGCTGATGAGAAGGACCACCCATCTCCTGCTCTGGCTCTGATAGTACCTGTGATGTGCTGAATAAGTCACGGGAGATGAAGTCCTCCCAAGCAATGCCTTGCAATCCCAATTGATGATCTACCAAAATTCGGATAAGAGCAAAGTGATACACACTGTTAAGCTGCTACTAAGGGGTCTTATGCAACATGAAGGTGTTCATCCTCTATATGTTCCTGCATATGAAAAATGGGAGGTTCATCATCTTCACCCTGGTAAAGTGCATGAGAAACCTGATATGATAGGCATATAGTCGAGAGAACCTCCCCTCACAGCTGAAGTATTTCATGATCAATCTCATGAGTGGAGCATACTCATCTTTCAAGTATCTGAAGGGAAAGACTCTTGTGAGCTGACTCAAGAATCTAGCCTTGATGTAAGGCTCAT
Source organism: Pinus taeda (assembly GCA_000404065.3). NCBI lineage: Eukaryota > Viridiplantae > Streptophyta > Pinopsida > Pinales > Pinaceae > Pinus > Pinus taeda. The sequence continues at coordinate 52,277 of APFE030824920.1, read as the reverse complement.
AGTGCTGCCTATCCACCTTCTTCTTCTTATGCCACTATTCTCCAACATTTGGTATACCTATTTCCACTGATATAGTTTCAGGTGTCAATGTGAAAGTGACCTCGGCCAAGATAGACTGACCTCCATGTAGATGAAGCACAAATAAATGGGCCAACTCACGATGAACTCTAACATTTTCCACCCTTTGACAAAATTCAAAACATGCTAGGTGCTGGAAACATGACATGGCAAGAGGGCATGCTTGTAATTCAGTGAGGGTAGTGGGCTCATCCCTGACATGTTTGCCACTCTTGTGGTGTCTCTTGGGAGCCTGCTCTTCTGAGGATGAGTCACTTTGTGTCTCCATCTCATACTCTGATGAATGCTGTGATGTCATGACTGCAGTGTGGACTATGATTAGGCTGCCCTTTGATGATGGTGTGAGGCTTGGTGCCTTTGTGATATCTGTCACCAAGGGGAACAATGAAACAAGGAGTATTATGAAGGGAGTAATGTAATGGGAATAGGGGTTATAGGGAGAAATTTGTTTATAGATATGGGAGGAGTTTGGGTATTTTGATAATGTAGGTTTTGGGGTGTTATGTTGACCAAATAGTGGAGGGATAGGGGAGAGGGTTTGATAGTAATTTAGGGCAGGGATATTAGGAAAAATGAGAAAGGGAAGATAGGAAAAATGGTAGGTGAGGGGAAAATGATGGGTGGAATGGAGCCTTGGCACTAACAACACACTTTAGCAACCCTAGCCATCATGGTTTTTGGTGATTTCTTATGGTTGATTTTATGCATTTTATTGCATTCAAAAACTGGTAGGAGCCATCATATCATTGATAAAACTTGATGAACAAATGATGTCAAAGAGCCTACCTTTCAATTTGATAGGCTTCACAAAAATTTGGAGGTGATTTGGCCTTGTTTCAGCCTTTGGTATGTGTGTGCCGTGCGCAAAACCCAGTGCGCCGCGCCCTGGGTATGTGTTGCGCCTATGGAAAATTTGAACTGCGGGTAGGTTTTGTGTGCACCGCGCCCTCTGTGTGCGGCGCGCCCCTAAGTATGTGCGTCGCGCTCCTTGAAACTGCCTCCAACTCCCTCAAACACTCACGATGCACACTCACACCTTTTGCAATGTTTCTCCAAGGCTTGGATTAGCACAATGCCTTTGATTTTGATGAAAACTTGTATATATAGCATTGGAAGAGATGGGTTAAATTTTTGGCTCCTCAAAAACCCATTTTTCTAATGTTGTGTTTTGACACTTTTTCACTGACTTTAAAACACACTGATTTTCACTTTCCCTTTGAAATTTTAGCTTAAATGATGAAATTTTCAGCACTCTTTGCAGGGATTGCACGACAGGACATTCGGCCACGGAAACTATGACTGCATCCAAAGAAATCAACTGACGACCTTTTTGAAAATTTTGTCATAAATGACACTGTTTGACTTTTCTTCAAAACATAGTTTTGAAGAAGAGTCGAAGTCTATCCACATGAAGATGAAGTTCTCTGAATCATAAATATGTAAGGGCCTCACTCTAGCATGCATGGCTTTACTGGACATGTTCAAAGACCAAATTGATGAATCCCCAGACCTAAACATTGAAAATGAATTTTATCCTTTAAAGGACCATACCTTGACTATCATGGACTTTGATGACTATTGAAAAAAGACCTGAGCTAGCAGGAGCTAGACATGAGGGGGAATGACTAGCATGACCTTCTCCGTTAGATTATGGCATGCCCCTAGCAGAATGCAGCTGGGTGAATGGAGTGGGACACGTAAACATGAAATGCATAAAGAGTTTTGATCTCTAACGGGGGACTGATCAGACCGACTCTAACATTGGCTCCAATGGGGTATGGTAGATCCTTGGAGGTGCCAAGAATAGCAAATATCTAGAAGGGCTAGACAGTGCCTTCATCCATTGGGCTATGGAGTCATCATTTCGACAAATAATACAGGACTCTGACTCATTTATGAAACATAAATGACCAAAAAACTGACTCAAACTTGACATTGAAATGACCTAAAGGCTAACTTGACCAACTCTAAAAAAACTGAAATAAAATGGTATTTACAGTGACAATGGAAGTAGCGTTAATAACTTAGAAATGGTACCGCTTGAGCAGCCAACCATTGATCGGCCCTCCTGGACAATCTTCCTGTTCATTTCCTTCAGAAGAAAGGCATTCTGCCCCCAATATGCTGCAATCTTGAAAGCACCTTTCCAGAGGTTCTCGAACTTACCGTGCTTTCCTTTCTCCTCATTCCTTACATCCCACTTCAGCACCACATCATCCACCTGAAATTTGTCCATCTTTTCCTTTCTATCATAAATTTTCTTGATTTTCTCTTGTAATTTGGATGTGTTCTTGAAAACTTCTTCTCTAGTCTACTACAAGTGGACCATTTGATTCAACCTTCTCCGCATGGGATCTTCTTCACTGCTGGCCTCCTGAAGAAGTTTGACTACCAGGGCAGCGAGAGAGGTAGGAAATACTCTATCAACTCCATAAACAAGCTCAAATAGTGACGTACCTATGGATTTCTTCTGACTGACCCGATCTTCCTAAAGCGAATTTACCAACCTCTTATGCCAGCTCTTCTTATTTATTTCCAGTAGCTTCTTGATTATGTTGACCAAAGATTTGTTTGAAGATTCTGCCAATCCATTGCCTTGTGGAAGATAGGCAGTTGAGTGACCCAAAATGATGTGATATTTATGAGAAAACTCTACCATCCTTTTTTATTTGAAAGCTGCTGCGTTATCAATGATTAGCTTATTAGGACGACCAAAGTGAGACAAGATGTTATTTTCAAGGAATGAAATGATTACCACATTTGTAGCTTGTCTAGTGGGAATTGCCTCAATCCATTTCATGAAATAATTTGTGGCTGTGAGGATCCATCTATGCTGTCCAGAAGAAGCGGGATGAATTTTTCCAAAGAAATCCAATCCCCATTGCTAGAAAGGGGCACTCACCTCTATGGGCTTAAGTGGTAGAGGTTGTAACTTCTACTTTCCTTCAAAAATCTAACACCTATGACACCGCTTGACCATCTTATATACATCTGCAAACAATGTCGGCCAATAGTACCCTGCTCTTAGAATTTTTTTTGTTGTTGACTTTCAAAAAAGGTGACCGCCATAGTCTCCTTGGTGGCAGTCCTCCATGACATTCTTTGCTTACTTTTCCACCAAACAATTTAACAAAACGACACCTGGAACTTTCCAATACAATGCAGAATTAAGAATGCAAAACCTTGCAGCCTTCAACTTGAGTGTTCTCGCTTTGTTTCTAGTCATGCCGGGCGGTGGTGACAAATTTTTAAGCACATATATGATATCTGAATACCGTGGAGAAAGAGCAAACATTTCAGATACCTGAATTGACGATTCTTCCTCATTCTCATCGAACATAGTAGCGATCAGATTTATGTCCAAGGCATGCAAGTTTGATTCAGCCATTAGCTTCACCAATCCCTGTCATTTCACCAGCTTTGTGGGTTTTATTTCCACATCATATTCTAGCAAGGCTGCAATCCACTTGCCCTTTCTTCCTTCCAGATCGATCTGCACTAATACATCTTTTACAGCAGCGTTAGGAACATAGGCCAGAATGTGAGAATGTAGAATATACACCCGGAAATCTTTCAATGCCTTCACAAGTGCAGGGGCTTGCTTCTCAATGATGTTGTACTTTAAGGCTGCGTCTCTTATAGCTCTGCTGAAAAATGAAATGGGTCTTTCATGATCATCTCTTTTCTGCAATAACATCACTGCCATAGTATGCTCTGAAGCAAATGAAAACAATATGAAATAATGAGTGTAGTTCGGGCTGACTAGAAGTGGAGCTGAGGAAAGAGCCAATTTGACCAAATTGAAATATTTTACAGCCTTCTCCATCCATTTCACTTGGTTGTCCTTCTTAAGCATGTTTTTCATCTCTCTTAGGTGCTCAACAAGATTGGGTACAAAGCAGCTTAGGAAATTCATCTTACCATACGATTGTATCTATTTTTTATTCCAAGGAAGATTGATTTGCTGAATTTCTTGCACATGTCCGAGGTCAATACGAATGCCATCTTTTGAGATAATGTGCCCGAGTAGTTTGCCTTCTTCCATGGCGAACAAGATCTTCTTTGGATTCAATGACAAACCATATTTTCTACACTTTAGGAAGACGATTTTAAGATGGTACATGTGCTCTTCATCAAATTTGGGAAACACTGTCAAATCATCCAAATACACCACCAAAAAGACATCCTTCTCATTTGCAAAAGCCAGGTCCATTACACGCTGAAATGTGGCACCCGCATTCTTCAAACCGAAAGGCATTTTAGCGTAATGAAAGGTTCCCCATGGAGTGGTCAACGCTATCTTGCCTCGGTCATCTTCATGGATAGAAACTTGGTTATATCCAGAATAACCATCAAGCAGTGACATACGAGATGCTCCCACTACTCATTGAAGTATATGGTCCATTTTGGGCAGTGGATAGTTGTCCTTCAATGAAACTTTGTTGAGATTTATGAAATCAATGCATAAGAAAATCTCACCTGTCTTCTTCCTTACGGGCACCAAGTTAGAGATCCAATCTGAAAATCTGATTGGCACAATGATCCCTGATTTGTACAACCTGTTGATCTCCTTTTCAATAGATGGCAGCAACTTTGGATTTAGCATTCTCAACTTCTGCCTGAATGGTTTTTGATTGGGCTTGATGGGTATAGTGTGCTGAATTATATTAGTATCATATGTCTTTAAGTCAAAATAGTCCCAAGCAAACACATCTGCAAATGAAGACATCAAACTGATATACCTATCCTTGATCTTTGGCGGCAATGCTTTGGACAATTTTACCAATTTAGGATCTACAGCTGTTCTGATATTGACCTCTTCCACACCCTTCTCTATTGGCTGCAATGTTGGCTTGCGGGCTACATCATCTTGATCAAAGAGTTCTTCTAGAGGTATCAAGCCTTTGGGAATAATGTTATTCTTTAGTTGCAATACATCCATTTCATTGATCTGCACCTCATCTGTACCATTACCTTTATCATCGTCATTTTCTTCATCAATTTAGGTCTCTTTGAACTTGCCTTTGTTTTGCAGAAAATCATCAATCTCCTCATCATCTTGGAATAATTGCCAATATCTATGATTGTCTGTAACGGTTGGATGATGCTTGACATGGATTTCCAATTTGTTGCTAGAGTTCATTAGGATCTTCAAACTATTTACTGCCTTGGCAAGAGCATCAACAATACTATTTTGTATACGAGGCACACATGTCAAGGTGTATTCTAAAAATAATTTTAAAATGTCTAGGACTGCATTACGGTAAGCCCGCATCCTAGGATGCTTTGCTTGATATTCACCTCTGACCTGCTTGATAACCAATTCGAATTCGCCATATACTGAAATCCTCTTAGCATTCAGCTTTCTTAGAATCTTTAGGCTAGAAATCAGAGCGTCATACTCAGCTTCATTATTTGAACACTCAAAAGCCAACTTGTAAGAGCATACCCGCACGTTACTAGGGACTTTGTTTGGGGCGGAGAAAGGACTGTGTACCCAAATTCCAATTCCAGCGCCATCATTTCCCACTGGTCCATCGAAATCCATGGTCCACAAACCTTATTCCTCCTCTTGCAAGTGCTGGAAATCTGTTTATTGTGCCTTGTCTGCTTACTATCCATTGCTTTCAGCTGATTCCCCAACGATTTTCTGCTGTTCTTGCTCTTCTTTCTTCAAAACTTCTCTGAAATTTTTTGTTATTTCCAGAATATCCTCTGCTTCTACTAACTGACTATCTATATCATTTAATCTAAATATAAAACAAAAGACTCTAAATCTATATGTACATAGTTAATTGGATGATTTATTGGTTTCTCCTTGCTTGTGATCATGTACTTCATTTTTTGTTCCCGATACAATTTCCTCATTTGTCCAAACACTGGAATCGTTGCATAGGAGAAATATAGCTGTAGTGTCCCTTTCAGTTTTTCTACCCAAGACTTGGAAAGAAGCATGCCAAACCTTGGAGGAATGTCTGCTACCACAACATCCATCAAAACATTCTTCATTGGGAGCTGATCCAAACTCACAACCAAGTCTTTGATGAGACCTATACATCTTACTCTACTGGAATCAAACAAATAGAGATCATGATATTGCAGGGTGATGTATAGACCAAGCTTATCCATGATTGCCTTGGGCATGAGATTGTGAGAAGCTCCGAAATCAAACATGGCATTATGTAACACAAAATCATGCAACCTTAAACTGATGTAAAAAGGTGGCACATCACTATCAGGAGACTCACCATTTGATGCTGGCCCAAAAATCATTTTAGGTTGATCATCTTCGACATTCACCATGTCGAACATTGGGTCCAAATTCAACATTTTAGATACCTGTCCTTTATAACTATTGTTCTTCAATATTTTAGTCAAGGGGATGGATATCTTCAATTTAGCAATCTCATTCTCTAAATTGAAAGTGGGAACCTTTTCTACCTCTTTGACTGGGATTTCTTTCATTTCTTTTTCTTTCAATGCAACTTGCTGATGTGATTGTTTGGCTGATGGTGATTTGCTGCTCTCCGGATCAACCGCCTCCTTTCATTTCCTTTGTGTAACTGCTCAATCATTCTTTGACGCTTCAACATCCTTCCTTTTCTAAATGGGTCTGACCGGAAAATCTCTGTTTCTAAGTGAGTATCGTTGCTGCTGGGCAGACAAAGCATTCATGTAGCCTCTTTGGTATTCATCAGATTCTTCCTCCAAGATGGTGTTGCTTGCTAGAATGAAATCTACATCTTTGTGTGCAGCTGAACTCTCTACATACTCCTCCTCCTCAGTGAGATAAATAAGAAAATCGTCAAGAGTAAAGAGGTGATTTTCTTCGCCTATTACATTCCTGTCCTCATCTCATTCCGGTCCATGCACAAAATTTTGCTGCAAAGGTGTCTGTACTGGCTGTTGTGCAATCTGCTCTTGGGCTTGCTGATCTCTCTGTCTTATTCTATACTGTGGTTGTTGCCACCCACGAAAGTTAGCATTTCTAACTTGTGGCTCCGGTTTGTCAAGTTTCACTCTTTCAAGCATCTGCTCTACCTTTCGAAGTAACTGATCTACCGAGGAATATTCTTCCTTTGCAGTGACCTTCTTCTCTGCCTTTGCTCTAGCTCTCTTGGTTAGCAGATTTGCTTCAACATTGACTGCTATTTTCTGCATGTCTTCCATTATGGCTGGTTCTCTTTCTCTCAATTGATAAGCCATGTCAGCATCAAAACTATGTGGGAACTTCAACATGGCTAGTCCCACAGGTGGCCTTAGATTATCTGGAATTTCATTATAAATTGTATTGAATCTAATGCAATAGTCTTGGACCGACTCACCCGTGTTTCTTTTGATTTGCTCATATTCAGCCAGAATTTGAAGAGGATTCTTTTTCACTTCCTAGTGGTTTAAAAATTGTCTTTGTAGGTCAGCGAAGGTAGCGATACGAGCAGCCAACAAACCTCTAAACCATTTCCTCACTTCGCCTGCAAATGTTTGTACAAAAAGTCTCATTGCCACATTCTGCGCATTGATCTCATAAACTTCATAGAAGTCTGCCATTCTGTCCACATGTTGCTGAGTAGTAATGCCATTATGAGTGCCATCAAAAAATGGGATTTTTCTTTGGTAATCTGCGGGCATGTCATCGAAGACTTGAGGCAAAACAAGAGGTGCAAAACGGGCAGCCATCACTCTTGGCGGATTTGTCCTTGGAGGTGTTGGAGGAGTGTGCACAGTTTTTAAGGGGCTAACAATTGGAGTTTGAAGCTGAACTACTATGTAGTTATCAATAGACCAATTAGCCCTTTTCATCTCCAAGTCTACAAGAAACTATGGATTGTGGACAGTAGAGTCAACCGCTCTTTCGGACTTGGTTTCGAACAACGATAATTCAAACTGCTCATCAAACTCTAGCTCTTCAATATACTCAAAGATGTCCGGGCATGAATGGGATTTGATCACGGGCAATATAGAGCTTTCTTGACGACAAATTCTTGAAATCGAATTGGGATTTTCGTAGATGTGTGGAGGGTCGGGATCTGGATTAGCTTTGGTGTATCTTTTAGAAGCCAGCATGCTATTGGGAAAAATCAAAGGACACAACCAACTTTACTCAGCCTATCAAATCCTAAACTTATCATCCAAAAGCTTAGAATTATTAAGAAGCAAGGGTTCCCCAGTGGAGTTGCCACTATGTTAGCACCTAAATCCACCTTAGGCTGAAGGAATGCAAAATTCAGGGTAACCACAAACCAAGCTCAGTCTGGTAGCTAGCCCTACCAGAACAGGAGAGGGCTCTCTCCGAGTACACTCAGTGAATAAATAAACGAAAAGGCCTGAGATGACTTACAGTGAACTATTTATCTTAGGCTAGTAAGTGAATATGGATACAAGAAGTGATTTTTATGAATGATTGTGTTTTTGGGATGGTATGGGACCAATGGACCTCAATGAAACAGATAATTTAATACAAAGGCACAGATTACTTCATGAGGAAAGATAGGGGTAGAGTCCAGTAATTTAGTTTGAAAGCAACGCGGAATGGAGAGATTTCTTAGGAGCGTGAAAAGGGCATGGGCAACATGAATCCTTTTCAACAGAAGAAGAACACTGAACATGAAATTTTCCCATAGGCGGAGCAATAAAATTGAATTCTACCTTATCTAACTCAGAAAATTTCACTGGAAATGAATATGAAATGAACTATGAAACATAACAAGATACATATGAAACATAAGAGACACATTTGCTACACTCACAACCACATGAATCTCATGAAATAGAGCCGCTGCCTTTCATTAATCCTCTGTAAAAATATACAATGAAGAAACAAAGTTTCTTTCCCACAGCCTCCCAGAAGTTACAAGCCAACCAACCCTTTGGAAATAGTTTGCATACAATATATAAAATGTGCCATGAAGAGATAGAATGCCCAAGGGTTGGGGGGTTACTTGAATCATTACAAAATGAAGGTGGAGAGCCAAACATCAGCTACAGGTGCAGTGCCACAAACATGCCAAATGGCTTGGGTAACCCTTTGCCTTCCTTTGCCACTTGGATAGATGTCCATCTGGAGTGAAAGTACTTTAAAAGCTGCCTTTGGTGTCAAAAACGTGAAGTGTAGATGAGAGGGCCCACTTATGAAAAGTCGCGAATCAAAATTTCACGAAACATAGGCAAATTGGGCATTTTTTCCTATATGCGCCGCGCCATTTTCTGTATGCGCCATGCCACTTTGAGGCCGTTTTTGAGGCCCTTGTAGGAGTCCAAAATGGACCCAAGTGTGCTTTTTGGAAAGCCTATCCTATCTAATTTCCAACCCAAGTGGAATTTTTGAATTTGGAGCTCATTTGCCCCTCCAAATCTTCATTCTCCCATGACTGCTTCCTGTGTGTCAAAATAAGGGTAGTGAGGCCATTTTTTGGGTGTTTTTGACCTCCTGGAGACTCAAATCATGCACAAATTTCTTGCCCGAGTGCCAGTAGTCATGATTTTTCTTGCTGAATCCAAGAATAAAAACCATTTCTCATTTGGAGCTTCCAATCCTACGCGCCGCGCCGGTGGTGCGGCGCATATAGAGAAAAAACTTGTGTTTATGCCAAAAAATTTCCATGTGACCAAAATTGTCCCAAATATCTTGAAATTTGGGTTGGAGGTTCTCTAAGAGGCACTATGATGGGCCACAGAAGCTTCAGCCAAGATTCGAAGCCAATCTTGCTCTTTTGCCTCTTTTGTTGCTCTGCTCAATTTGGCCTTCAAGCTCCTTATCCGGGCCTTTGCACTCATGTTCCGTGCCCTATAATGACAAGCCATCCTCCTCAGTATGGTTTTGTCTCTGTTGGCCTTCTCCAAAAGTCTCTCTAGGTGGATATTGATCCACTCTAGCCATGACTCACGATCATTGTTGATCTCTTGCTCCAAGGTAGTGAGCTCGATCCTCCTTTGTTGGGCAACTTGTCGATTCTCACGGATGCATTGCAGCTCCATGATTGCCTACTAGTCCTTAAGCTACTTGTTTCTCTACTCCAGATACTTGATGATCCATCTGTCCCTCTCCACATTGAGTATCAAGTCTTGGATCTTCGTGTTCTGCTGCTGAATGGTCATCCTAAGTTGGGCATTTTCTGCCTCTGCCTCATCATCCTGAATGAGGATGAAATTGGTCTCCTGTCCACCTGATGGCCCCTCATCATGCACGAGCTTCTTGCCCTGGTCCAGTACCTGTGTCGTTGATGCCAGAAGCGAGGCCCCTTCCACCCTGGGTGGAGATAACACTCACTTCGCTACTGTAAACAAGTGCATACTGCCTCTCTGATATGTAACAAAAATTGGCATGGTAGTGGTCTCATGGTGCTCATGTTGATGAGAAGGACCACCCATCTCCTGCTCTGGCTCTGATAGTACCTGTGATGTGCTGAAGAAGTCACGGGAGATGAATTCCTCCCAAGCAATGCCTTGCAATCCCAACTGATGAGCTACCAAAATCCGGATAAGAGCAAAGTGATACACACGGTTAAGCTACTGTGGAGGGGTCTTATGCAACATGAAGGTGTTCATCCTCTCTATGTTCCTGCATATGAAAAACGGGAGGTTCATCATCTTCACCCTGGTAAAGTGCATGAGCAACATGATGTGATAGGCATATAGTTGAGAGAACCTCCCCTCACAGTTGAAGTATTTCGTGATCAATCTCATGAGTGGAGCATACTCATCTTTCAAGTATCTGAAGGGAAAGACTCTTGTGAGCTGACTCAAGAATCTGGCCTTGATGTAAGGTTCATAGTGTTACCTATCCACCTTCTTCTTCTTATGCCACTATTCTCCAACATTTGGTATACATGTTGCCACTGATATTGTTTCGTGTGTCAATGTGAAAGTGACACCGGCCAAGATAGACTGACCTCCATGTAGATGAATCACAAATAGACGGGCCAACTCATGATGAACTCTAACATTTGCCACCTTTGACAAAATTCAAAACATGCTACATGCTGGAAACATGACATGGCAAGAGGGCATGCTTGTAATTCAGTGAGGGTAGTGGGCTCATCCCTGACATGTTTGCCACTCTTATGGTGTCTCCTGGGAGCCTGCTCTTCTGAGAATGAGTCACCTTGTGTCTCCATCTCATACTCTGACAAATGTTGTGATGTCATGACTACAGTGTGGACTGTGATTAGGCTTCCCTTTGATGATGGTGTGAGGTTGGGTGCCTTTTTTATATCTGTCACCAAGGGGAACAATGAAACAGGGAGTATTAGGAAGGGAGTAATGTAATGGGAATAGGGCTTATAGGGAGAAATTTGTTAAGAGATATTGGAGGAGTTTGGGTATTTTGATAAGGTATGGTTTGGGGTGTTATGTTGACCAAATAGTGGAGGGATAGGGGAGAGGGTTTGATAGTAATTTAGGGCAGGGATATTAGGAAAAATGAGAAAGGGAGGATAGGAAAAGTGGTAGGCGAGGGGAAATAATGGGTGGAATGGAACCTTGGCACTAACAACACACTTTAGCAACCCTAGCCATCATGGATTTTCGTGATTTCTTATGGTTGATTTTATGCATTTGGTTGCATTCAAACATTGGTATAAACCATCATATCATTGATAAAACTTGATGAACAAATGATGTCAAAGAGCCTACCTTTCAATTTGATAGGCTTCACAAAAATTTGGAGGTGATTTATCCTTGTTTCAGCCTTTGGTCTGTGTGCGCCGCATGTAAAAGCCAGTGCGCCATGCCCTGGGTATGCAGCACGCTTGTGGAAAATTTGAACTGCGGGCAGGCTCTATGTGCGCCGTGCTCCTTGAAACCGCCTCCAACTCGCTCAAACACTCACGATGCACACTCACACCTTTTGCAACGTTTCTCCAAGGCTTGGATTAGCACAATGCCTTCGATTTTGATGAAAACTTGTATCTATAGCCTTGGAAGAGATGGGTTAAATTTTTGCCTCCTCAAAAACTCATTTTTATAATGTTGTGTTTTGACACTTTTTCACTGACTTTAAAACACACTTATTTTCACTTTCCCTTTGAAATTTTAGCTTAAATGATGAAATTTTCGGCACTCTTTGCAGGGATTGCACGATAGGACATTCGGCCACATAAACCATGACTGCATCTGAAGAAATCAACTGATGAATTTTTTGAAAATTTTGTCATAAATGACACTGTTTGAATTTTCTTCAAAACAAAGTTTTAAAGAAGAGTCAAAGTCTATCGACATGATGATGAAGCTCTCTGAATCATAACTATGTAAGGGCCTCACTCTAGCCTTCATGGCTTTACTGAACATGTTCAAAGACCAAATTGATGAATCCCTAGACCTAAACATTGAAAATGACTTTTGTCCTTTAAAGGACCAGACCTTGACTGTCATGGACTTTCATGACTATTGACAAAAGGCCTGAGCCAGCAGGAGCCAGACATGAGGGGGAATGACTAGCATGACCTTCTCCGTCAGATTATGGCATTCCCCTAGCGGAATGCAGCTGGGTGAATGGAGCGAGACACCTAAACATGAAATGCATAAAGAGTTTTGATCTATGACGGAGGACTGACCAGACTGACTCTAACAGAGGCCATAGGCAAGTGTTTTCCCCACATATTGTGGGAGGGGCCTTGCCTTCTTCATCAGAAAAGTAGGTACGGAAGGGCAAGGAAAAGATGACAGAGGCAAAGATAAAACATGACGAGGAGGACCTCCACAAGACAGAGCAAGATTTTGACTTGGTTGACCTAAGTGAGGATTATGATAGTGAGAGCACAAGAATTGTCATCAAAGAAACGTATGCACTCATCAGGGGGCTCCAGATCAACCTACAGAGGTCAAAATACATTGTCTCATATTATGAGTAGGAAAACAAGCATCTTGAGGCCAAAAATGAGGTCATGGAGATTATTCTCATCAAGGAAAAGGGGGAAGTAATGAAAGCCAATGAATTGCTTGATGAGGCCTATGACATGTATGGTGAACCTGAAGAAGAGAAAGAACCTAGAAGAAGACCTACAACTAGAGTGCTGAAAAGAGCTCTAGAACTAGAGAAACAAAAGGAGGTTGAGCTTGCTAATAAGCTCACATGGAATGAGAGATTTGTCATCTTGATCAATGAGAACTTGGAGAATTGGCTTTATAAGGTCAATCAACATTTACAGAAGCTCCTAGACAAAGCCAATGAGAAAAATGAAATTTAGAGGAAGATGGAAAAACACTATGCCAACATGGCAAGGAATATAAGGGCAAAACTCAAGGCTGCAAAGGAAAAAATTGAAGCCCTAACTCATCAAAAAGAGAAGGAGAAGCTAGACATCATTGTTGAAGCCTCACTCCATGCAAAATACACATGATCAATAAGAACTTCACCAATTTTGAGGAGTTATGGGGTAATTTTGAAGTTTTTTGTGTTTTTCAAGTAATTATACACAATTGTTTATAGCTACAATGGCAAAGGTGCATCGCCCTTCATGCTACGCTTTTGTTTGGATCACGTTTGGGATGAAGGAAGACCAAAATTAGATTCAGAGTAGGGAAAACATGTAGGAAAACAACTTTACAAGCCTTGTTTCCCACAACTGGCAGTCAAAAGGTGAAAAAACACCTAAAAAAGCAATGTTTTGCCTCCTTTTTCACCTTCGCGCTGCGCGTTTGACCAGTCTTGGGAGAATCCGTTTATAGAGGGTAAAATAAAGCTAATTTTGGAAACTAAAGGAATATCTGGAAACTAGATAGGATACGCTTTCCAATGAGCTATCATGGTTTCAATTTGAACACCGGGAAGACATACAAAAGTGATTCTACAGATGAAGTTGTGTGTTTGACACTAGCACTGCACGTTTGACCAGTTTCCTAACTTTTCACTGTTCTTATCCACATTTGATTTTCCTCTTGGGAAATAAACTTTTTTACTGATGTAATTGATCATGTAAATGTAATTATAGTCTTTTTACTATTTTTTGGGAATGGATCCCCTGGGGTCAATTTTGGGTTTAAAAGCCCAAGTTTTGGGGCAGAAAGTCCGAATTTTGTATAAAGAAATGTAAAGTTTCTACATTTTATGATCATGAAGATATCAAAAGTAAGAAAGGGTTTCCTCCCTTAGTTTAGATAGGTTTTGTCGGCTTGATGAGATCCGCCCATGGTCCGCGAACCATGGGATTGTATAAAAGGGAGGTCTTCGAGGAGTCTAAGATAGTTTAGTTCAGTTGATAGATAGAGTCATTGATGAGTCTATAAAGAGGTAAGAGAGTGAGAGTATTAGCGTAGGAAAGAGGCTCTGCAACTAAGTGCATAGAGGCCTAGGGTAGAAGTTTGCAACTAACTGCACGAACCCCTGTAGCTGTGTGCGAAGGGTACTCAGAATCTGTATTGGAAATCTGGATCATCGATAAAGAAGAGTATTCTAAAATTATTGTGTATTTTTACTTTTGTCAGTTGCATGCAATTATGTTATGTTAAGTACTGGGTTTATGTTTTATTTCTAAATTGATGTGCAAATCTATATGTTTTCCTCTGTTATATGAACGCAAGTAGAGATATATGTTTACGCAAAGATAATATTAATTTCATGATAGAATCGGTGAACACTTAAGATAATTCGGGGAACTATACATCAAAGTAGCTACAGAGGTGTGTAAGTGTCTGGATCACTTTTTAGGGTTATGCAAAGGATGATCACAAACCTTTGTGATGTTTTGAAAGACTAATAGAGAACAACATCGATAAGACATAAAGGCTTATTGATCTGCAGGAAGGCATAATTAAAGTGTAAAACTGACATCACAACCATCTCAGGGTGTGGAAAATTGGTTCCAGCATCCCCCATGTTGCTTCATGTGAGACTTCAGTCCACGCTCCGTAGATTGATGCTGAAAGGGCCAGTAGTGTAGGGATTTTCTTAGTTGACTAACACTGAACCTAGGTTCGGACCGCCTGTTGGGAACGGGTCCCTTGGGGTCAATTTTGGGGTTAAAAGCCCAATTTTTGGGGTAGAAAGCCTGAATTTTGTATAAAGAAATGTAAAGTCTCTGCAATTTGTGATTGCGGAGTTCGAAAATATTAAGAGTCAAAAAGGGTTTCTACCCTTAGTTTAGATAGGTTGTGTTGGCTTGATGAGATCCGCCCTTGGTCCCTGGACCATGGGATTGTATAAAAACGAGGTCTTAGAGGAGCCTAAAATAGTTCAGTTCAGTTGATAAAATATAGCCATTGATGAGTCTGTAAAGAGCTAAGAGAGTCAGTGTCTTAGCATAGGAAAGAGGCTCTGCAGCTGAGTGCAATGAGATCTAGGGTAGAAGTCTGCAACTGAGTGCACAAACCCCTGTAGCTGTGTGTGCACGGTAGTTAGAGTCTGTACTAGAAATCTGGATCATCAATAAAGAAGAGTACTATGAAATTACTATGTATTTTACTTCTGTCAATTGCATGAGATTATGTTATGTTAAGCACTGGGTTTTTGTTTTATTGCTAAATTGATGCGCAAATCTATATGTTTTCCTTTTTTATATGAACGGAAGTAGAGATATATGTTTACACAAAGATAATCTTAATTGCATGACGGAATTGGCGAACACTTAAGATAATTCAGGGAACTATACAACAAAGTAGTTAGAGAGGCTTGTAATGCTGAGATCACTTGTTAGGGTTACGTGAAGGAGAATTGCAGACCTTCGCGAAGGTTCTGAAAGACTAATTGAGAAGTACATCGATAAGCCCTAAAGGCTTATCGATCTTCGCAAAGGAAAATTTAAAGTGTAAAATTGACATCACAACCATCTCAGGGTGCAAAAAGTTGGTTCTTGCATCCCCCCATATTTCTTTGGGTGAGACTTCAGTCCAGGCTCCACAGATTGATGCCGAAAGGGCCAGTAGTGTAGGGATTTGCTTGGCTGACCAATGTTGAACCTGGGGCAGAGCCCATCAAGCCAAAAAATGGTTTCGTTGCAGGGACTGGGATCTACATAATGAGATGAGTGATGTCGCATCATTGGAATCCAACTAAGAAGGAGATTAAAGACTGGTTGGATAGAAAGATCCATGAATCTTCGACGCAAGAAAATAGGAATCCACGATTGATGAAAGAACAGTGGTTGGAAAAATATATTTACATAGAAATTCACCGAATCTTCTTCTATTCCTTTCTAGTTGAATTATACAAGTGGATCGTGAAGTTGGAAAACGACCAAGGTGGATTTTTGATGGTTGAATTGTCTGGACCCTGGAGTTAGTGTGGAAATTGGAAGCCTTTTAAGATAAGATCACATGCACTATCAATCATCAGCTTGACTGTATAATAGGAGGGTTTGTGACAGAGTTTGGGGTCAATACTTTGGTCAGTTATAGTGAAGCAAAGCGCCGCTTCTTCAAGGGGCCATGAGGTGAGTATTTGAAATCATTAAATACTTGGATTAAGATTCTCTTGTGGGAAAATTTGGTCATTTAGTTACCTTTATGTTTGGAGATACGTGAAGTGGAAGGTCTTTCCGGGATAGAGGAAGAAAAGGTCCTGAATATAGCCTACCGATTGAACCTCCTCAGAGTGATGTTGAAGGAGCAGCACAGGCTTCTCCACTGAGCATTTTTCAGCTAATAAGACAAGGGTTCCCATGAATATCCACATCACCTCCATTCACATCTCATCCATCCACACTGCTTCCATCCTCACCTCCATCGCTTACCCCCTCACCTACACCACCACCACCTCCACCACCATTCAACATGGCGAACTCCGTAAAGCTACTTGTGTTCAAGGGCATAGGAAATGAAGATCCGCACCAGTTTTGGTTCATCGCAAACATTGTATGGGAAGCCAAGGGTATCACAGACAGTTAAATGAAGAAATAAATGTTGGTTAGTGTTTTGTAGGATTGTACACTAACATGGTACATAAAGTACAATACTGATAACCCAACGTCCACATTGGAAAATATCTAGACAACGCTGAATAGTGAATCTAGTAGACCTAAGTTTCAAGCACAATCCATTCTGGTATTCAAGGAGATCATGATTAATCTTGGAGAGATGCCCTGGGATTTGGAGCAAAGTTTGAAGTGTATGATCCGTGAAGCCAACATGAACCTGACTGATGGGAAACATTGTGAATGGTTTGTGGCCTCACTCCTGCCTCACCTAAGGGTTATGCTATCACAACAGAAGATCGAGACCGAGGTAGAAGCTCTGGAAATCATGATGAGATTACATGAGACAACAATGCAAGATGTTAATCTGGGCATTCAGCAGATTCATGCGTAGTTGCAGAACCTTTGGCACAGAATGCAAATCTTGAAGAAAGACAGAGCAGCTCAGCCAGAGGCCTCCAAAGAAGTTTGGTGCCTGAAATGAAAAGGTTAGGGGCATGACAAGGATCATTATACAACATTTGCGAATTATGTTGTAGCAAGGGGACCAAGGCCTCTAAGGCTAGAGGCTGCAACAGGGCCAAATATAAGGCCCACACTATGGTGTGCTATTTGCTAGGTAGCTGGGAAACATATGATCGATAATTGCCATTTGTTACAGAAGTTCGTACAAATGCCGAAACAAATTTTAGGAAATTTCTGTCAATTAGTAGGCCATGATGAGTGCAATTGTCGTAGTTACAAATTAATGATGGACAAGACACCTGCATATAGGGTTCAGGAAGAAACACGACCTACGGACCAAGGTTTTGGAGGAGTGGGAGGTGAGTATTAGGAGCACAATCGAGGTCGAGGTGGAGGAGGACCTAGTAGACGTTTAGGGCAGATTATGTGTTACAATTGTGGAGGACCAAGATACTACGTGAGAGACTGCCTGAATCCGACAGGACTGTCATGTCACTATATGCGACTAAGGATTGCCCTATATTGTTGGCTAAGATTCGTGAAAAGGTGGCACAACCTCCATAGCCAACTTAGAACCTATAGATGGTGAGGGCTGAGCCTCGCGAGGAAGACCCTAAGGTAAAAATTATGCGGTAAAGTGGAACAATGAGTTGTGAGGATAAGGGGAATCATCCTATAGAAGGTGAGTGGGTCCACAAAACACTAGAAAAGGAGACAGAGTTTGATCTAAAACCCATAAAGAAACATTTATGGAAGAAAAGAAAAGTTTTGTTGAGGCCTCCACCTAAGGAAGTCAGGAGAAACCGGTTGAAGAAGTGGACCCACCCATGATGACCACATTCTTGGAAACTTGCATGAAACTATTCCATGATAGTAAGGTTATGAAGGGACTGCAGGAACTGATCAATTGGTGTGTTGGCAAGGACAATGCTACTGGTGAACTGTGTGTTGTTAGAAAGCTTGGTAAGCATAAGGAAAGGACTAGATGTGAGATGAGACTCACCGCGTAGATAAGGTAATACAAAATGGACCAAGTTATCTTCAATCTTAGGTCCGATGTGAATTTTTTGGCAAAATAAACATGGGAAAGAATGGGGAGACCTACGCTACAGTGGTCTTTGATCTAGTTAAGGATGGTGAATTAATAGAAAAGCATCCCAACGGGGAGGTTGCAAGGGGTAACATTTGACATTGAAGGCACGAGTGCATTAGCGGATTTGAAGTAATAGAGATTGCAGATGATAGAAATCCCTACCCCACGCACCTTGGAATCAATTGGGCCATTGAAATGAATGGGGTAATCAACCTGAAGAAGTGAAACATGATATTTGATAAGAAATCTCTTCACGTAGTGGTGCCACTGGATCCTACAGAAGGACCATGCTATAAAAATCCGGTCTGCGATCATGAAAGTGATGACGATTTGGACCAGATTTACAAGATAATGGTACGATACCATGATTTGGTGAATCCAACAACAGACAGACATATTGCATGGGAGTGTGAGATCTCCTGCACATCATATTCAGACAAAGAATTGGAGCACGGGTAGAGCCAGCTGCATGAAGTATCTACACTATGTTGTAATATGATGACCAAGTCATTACACTACGTATCATCAGAGGTAAGAAATATGCCTCACTATGATGGGTTAACTGACATTGATCACTTTTTGGATGCATTCAAAAAGGAAGTGCCTAAGAAGCATCACTTCCAGGCATTATATTGGGCACTACGCGCTACACCTGTAAGATGGTGGGGTACACACAATGACAGTTTTGAGGATTTTCGCAAATATAGAAGGATGATCAAGATACACTTTGGCTACTCGAAGGTATGACTAACAAAAAATTATGATGGGAGAAATGATCTGAGTGATCATTTGGCCCAATGGACTAAAGTATATGGAGTGAAGCCTCAGCCGGAGTGGGTCCATTTGTTTTGTCATACCTTGGATGTTATACCAATGAATTGGTACTTGGAGACATAACTTCATCATGGCACCGAAGAATGGGATGTTTCACACCAAGGATTTCTGATGACGTTCAGTTTTGAGGATGGATTTGGATCTATCAATGATGCATTGCAGGAGGTGAAGACATCCATATTTAGGAAACCACAGGATCCTCTAGACCTAATTCAACCTGATTGGACTACCCAGCTAAGCCACGTGCTAGACTGTTACAATGAAACAGTGGAAGAAGAAGATGAAGACCTGAGAAATATTAATATCCCAGAGACTGAAGGTCACCGTAGAGTCTAAGGATCAAAACTAGTCACTGCAGAGTCTAAGGACCACAAATAGAGAACCTGGACATAACAGAGCCACTAAAAACTAGACAGGTGAACATTGGCATAGAGGCAGAGCCAAAGTTTGCAAAGATTAGGGTCTATTAGGATGATGCAATAGTAGATAAGGTTGCCGAAATGCTCCGTGAATATTAGGACTTGTTCCCCACAAATTTTTCTAATCTAAAAGGAATAATAGGAGACCTGGGTGTCATGAATATCACCCTAAAAATGAACGCAAAACCTGTCAAACAAAGGCCTTTCCACCTCAATCCAAAGTATAAGGAAAGGGTCCGCATTGAGTTAGATAATATGCTCATGATAGGTATTATTGAACTAGTGGAAGAATATGACTGGGTAAGCCCAATAGTGGTTCACAAAAAGAAGCAGAAGGAAGAAATAAGGATATGCATAGATCTCAAGAAGTTTAATGATGACTGCGTGCATGATCCCTTCCCAACCCCATTCACTGATGATCTCTTGGATAATGTTTGCGACCAAGAAGCGTATTCATTCACTGATGGGTTATTTGGGTACCATAAAATAAATATCATGCCAAAGGATAGAAGTAAGATGACCTTTGTGACTGAATGGGGATGCTTCCTGTTAGCCTCCTACTGTAGCAGGTTACTCATATTTCATGATTGACATTTTTACAAGCCAAATATGTCATACTTTGCGTGCTGCAATGCTCCATATTTTCTTAACAGCCTCCAAGCGAAGAAGGCTACTCAGAGTTCATTTAATTGCCTTCCAAATTTTTGAGAAGTTATTCCAGTATCGTCAATTTTCAGTTAAAGGGAGGTCCAAACAACTTAATATTGGTCTCCCTAGGTTTAAATTTCCTGTTTTAGAATATAGAGAATGTAAATCTGTCCAAACAACTTAATCTTGGCAGATTCTAAGATAGGTAGAGTATCAAAGGAGCCCAACAGCTTAATTTGGGCCCTCAGATGAAATAAGGGTAGTCTGTAGATAGGAAAGCATGAAAAGAAAAAATGGAATGATGGGTTTGCAAGTCTAAGTGCACCCAAATCAAAAGAAGAAAAAATGTTAGGTAAGTAGGTTGGGTAGGTAGTTTTTGAGGTTGCTGAATCTTAATTGCTGATTAGTTCCAGATTTCCAGGCGTCATCTTTACTCAGGACACAATCAGCAGGCAGTTCTACGCAAAAAACTCAAAAACAGGTATAACTAACTCCCTTTCTCCATTTTCCCCCCAATCATTAACTAACTTCCCCAAATGAGGTCAAGATCTGCTTGATACCTCTTAAGTTCCATCATTTTCATAGCATTAGCTTGGGTGAAGATCTGCTTTACTCAAAGTTGTTCCATACTCTCTCTGAAAAAGGTTCTATCCCCTTGTAACAGCCTAAGTTCTCCCTAACTTAGCGCTTCCTCACCATCTCCATATTAACCACTGACATTATTATTTAGCTCCCTATATTTTCCCATCCCCCTACTAAAATTATGTAAATCATCCCCTATGTAAATATCCCTGCCCCTGGTTGAAAAATAACCATAAGTACCGCCGGGAATTGCTCAGTTTACCTGAAACTTAGCAAGAACCCTCATGCCGCCCCTTCAAACAATCTTCCAAATACAATGGACTCCTTCCAGAGTATAAAATCCCTTTTCAGGTTATCGGACTACTTTTGAAGCCTCAAATGCCTTTCAGACCCACTTACTTACTCCTTTCGACCACGACAAACCCCTTGCCGACTTCCTTAACACTCCGCAGACCATAGAAGGCCAGATCGCATTGCAAGATCGCAGTATCCTCTCCATGCAAGTTATGACCCATCCGTCGCCACCCGACGCGATATCGCGATATCGGCGATTGGTGGTCGCAAGTGCCAAATGTCCAACTGAAACACCTTCCCGTTCCCTGCCGATGCGATATTGCGATCGCGTCGGAGAAGTTCATCACATCGCCTTCAGTATCAGCACCTCGCCATGTCACTTCTGTACCAGGGACCCACCGCAGGCTGACATCATCCGCCGTACTGCTGACGTCAACAACCAGAAAGCCGAAAATTCACGCAGGAAGAGAAATTGCACTTCGGAGCTCAAGAACAAGAAACAGAGGCAGTTTTCGATGCACGATTAGTGCGAAATGCTAATCACGCATCGCTACGGGAAATAGGCCGTTTCGGGGAATCTTTGGGGAATCTTTTGATTCCTTCGCCCGTTGTGCGCCGAAAAAGCCCGAAAATCGCCCAATCGTGCCAAATTGATCTGGTTTAAAGACAGTAGAGGACCAATGACAGAGTTTAAAGTGTATCAGATCAAATCATCAGGTAGCAAGCGTGTCAAAGAGTATCAGTAGGTGGCGGAAGCCATAAATGTAGCGGCAAAGAGTATCAGTGAAAATCTTAAGCAGCGGCCCGAAGCAGGAGAACATTTAATACCTTCCAGTAGAGTCAAAGAAAGAGGGTGAAGCCACTCAAAGCCCTCAAATCATAATCATTGCACATTTACCTCACACCAAAACAAAGTTTCAGATCCCGAAACAAAATCATCCCAGCAGCACTACATCAAGCCTCCAAGGGCCACATTGTAGTCTTTTCTGATTCAGCTGCCTCTAGCGCAGCCAAAAGGACTTACCTGCATTTAATTCCAGCAACACTTAGAATTTTGAAAAGCTTTTCTAGCAGACATGTTTAGGTCGATTGTAATGAATGAATTTCTGATATTTTGCTTATATATACCACCTTGAACAACGTAGTGAGGGGTTGGTTGGTTGGCAGGTTGGTTAGTTAGTGAGTCGAAGACATTGCTTAATTTTCTTCCCAGCATTTTCTCCAAGTAGAGACCCGCACTCTAATTGTCATACTTTCTATAATCAAAGATGGCTAAAAGCGTGGATTTCGAAACTGCTTGATGTGTCCAATTGGCCAAGGAGTGATTACGAAATTCCTGTGCTTCTACATGATTCAATAAGTGTTTCTCCCCTCTGTTAATTTTCATTTTTTTACCATCGTTCCGCCTTCTAAATTGTAGGAAAAAAGAATAGCTTAAGATTTGTTTCACTACACCTTAAGTTCAATTTCTTCATTTTTCTATGTTTTCATTAGAAATAGCTATGAGCATGTATACTTAAATGATCTTGTTTACGCTGTTTCTTTCACATATGAATGAGAATTTAGGAATTCTTAACTGCTCCTAGATCACCATTCATCCATTTCTCCTCTTTTTCAGTATGATGAAATGATTCTCCTTTGCCTTTCATCCCTGATTTCCATCATTCCATCCCTTCGGTAGACTGTTAATTGTATCATGTGTGGCTATCTCGCTCCTTAATCCTCTTGTGATCAAGAAGATGCAATAGCAAGCCTTAATCCATGACTCCATGCCCAATGGTTTGAAACTTATCACACCTTACCTTGCCTCTTTGCTTGAGATTTCTACCTTCCATCCAAACACAAACAAAAAACCCCTAAGCCAAAAGCTAGCCTAAAATCATCAACAAAGTTGAATCATTAAGAGAGAGCCCTCTCTGATTGCAGGTGGGCTAGAACCTGCAATCCAAAGATTGGTTTGTGGTTACCTCGGCCTTATCCTTAAAAAGGAGCCTAGGGACAACCTGAGTGATAACATAATGGTGACTCCACTGGGGACCTCCTCAGATAAATTCATTAAACCAGTCTGCAACCCTACAGAGGAAGAAACCGACTTGTGAAAGTCTCGGTCGACCTGTGTTCTCCGCTGGGGATGAAATCGCTTTGTCCATTACTATAAACCCCGCTTTCTGGAGAAAGTGCTCCTTTTCTTTAGAGCTTTTCATGTTTAGTTCTGATCTTTGATGGTGGATAGAGATCAGGCACTTCAAAGTTAAGGCATCCACCTGGCAACTCCACTTCATTCTCAGTCAAGGCTCCACTAAGGAACGAACCAATTTTATAGCCAAATAGTCCATACTCCAAAGCATTAACAGTAAGACAGAATGACCGAGTTCGTGGAAGATCTTTCATTTGATGAAGCGTTAGATGTATTCAGGGAAAGATTATCAGAATTTGAGCTTAATGAAGAATTTTCCAGATCGGTGTTGTTAAAAACAGCAGGACGCCCGAATAAACTTTTCCTGGAGTTAGTTGTTGAAAGATATGAAAATGAAATTGAACTCTTGGAATCTCAGATTCAGTCATATAGTTTCCGCGACCCTAAAGAATTTTTTCAAAATCTCCCTCCCCCAACTCAGAGGGAAATAGTGCTACCTGCTGACTTACAGATTGAGTACAATCTTGGTTTCAAGGCAAAGACAGAAGGATTAGTTGCGGGGCTTATTACCGAGGATGCAGCTACTCCATCTGACCAAGAAGGCCAAGGATTCTTCCGAAGTCTTCCTTCCCCAACTCAGAGGGAAATAGTGCTACCTGCTGACTTATAGATTGAGTATAATTTTGGTTTCAAGGCAAAAATAGAAGGATTGGTTGCAGGGCTTATTACTGAGGATGCAGCTGTTCCATCCGACCAAGAAGGCCCAGAAGAAACTATCCTACATAATGTTTTTATTGATCCTATTGCAGACTACATGGAACTTCTTTTTAACTCAAGTGCTTTAGCGTGTTTTCTCGGTGAAAACCAAATACATCAGAAGCAGCCTTTCTATGCCACAATTTTGATTATGGGAGCACATGACCGAATAGCGCTTCCAAGTGCATTAACAATCAGTGAGCGAGTTCATCTCTTTCTTCAATTGCTTAACTGGATGCACTAGTTATTTGATTTCACCTAACAGCAAAGTAAGTGCTGGTTAGGGTAGGTAGGTAGGATTAATAAGGCAGCCGGTGGAAGGGAATTTTGCAGAAAACAACAACAATTAAAGCAAGGCAATCTTACTTGCCGTTCTTGGCTTCTCACAAGGAGACACCATCCCCAAGTGGAGCCACTATTAGCTTCCTGCTGCAGCAGGTTAATCATATTTCATGATTGACATTTTTACAGGCCAAATATGTCATACTTTGCATGCTGCAATGCTCCATATTTGCCTAAACAATCTCCAAGCGAAGAAGGCTATCAGAGTTCATTCTAACTGCCTTCCAAATTTTGAGAAGTGAATCCGGTATCGCCAATTTTCAGTTAAAGGGAGGTCCAAACAGCTTAATCTTGGTCTCCCTAGGTTTAATTTTCCTGTTTTAGAATATAGAGAATGTAAATCTGTCCAAACAGTTTAATCTTGGCAGATTCTTAGATAGGTAGAGAATCAAAGGAGCCCAACAACTTAATCTGGGCCCTCGGATGAAATAAGGGTAGTCTGTAGATATAGATAGGAAAGCATAAAAAGGAAAAAAGTGAAATGATGGGTTTGCAAGTCTAAGTGCACCCAAATCAAAAGAAGAAAAAATGCTAGGTAAGTAGGCTGGGTAGGTAGTTTTGAGGTTGTGGAATCTTGATCGCTGATCAGTTCCAGGTTTCTAGGTGTCATCCTTGCTCAGGACGTGATCACCACGCAGTTCTATGCGAGAAGCTCAAAAACAGGTATAACTAACTCCCTTTCTCCATCTCCCCCAATCATTAACTAACTTCCCCAAAAGAGGTCAAGATCTGCTTGATACCTCTTAAGTTCCATCATTTTCATAGCATTAGCTTGGGTGAAGATATGCTTTGCTCAAAGATATTCCATATTTTCTCTAAAAGGTTCTATCCCCTCGTAACAGCCTAAGGTCTCCTGAACTTAGCGCTTTCTCACCATCTCCATATTAACCACTGACATTATTATTTAGCTCCCTATATTTTCCCATCCCCCTACTAAAATTTTGTAAATCATCCCCTATGTAAATATCCCTCCCCCTGGTTGAAAAATAACCATAAGTTCCCCCGAGAATTGCTCAGTTTACTTGAAACTTAGCAAGAACCCTCATGTTGCCCCTCAAACCATCTTCCAAATACAATGGACTCCTTCCAGAGTAGAAAATCCCTTTTCAGGTTATCAAACTCCTTCTGAAGCCTCAAATGCCTTTCAGACCCACTTACTTACTCCTTCCGACTGCAACAAACCCCTTGCCGACTTCCTCAACACTCTGCAAACCCCAGAAAGCCAGCTCGCATTGCAAGATCGCAATATCCTCTCCATGCAAGTTATGACCCATATGTTGTCACCCGACGCAATATCGCGATATCGGCGATCGGCGGTCGCAAACGCCAAATGTCCAACTAAAACACCTTCCCGTTCCCCGCTGATGCGATATTGCGATCGCATCGGAGAAGTTCATCGCATCACCTCCAAGTATCAGCACCCCGCCATGTCATTTCTGTACCAGGGACCCACCGCAGGCTGACGTCATCCGCCATACTGCTGATGTCGTGCTGATGTCAGCAGCCAGAAAGCCGAAAATTCGCGCAAGAAGAGAAATCGCACTTCGGAGCTCCAGAACAAGAAACAAAGGCAGTTTTCGATGCACGATTAGCGAATCACTACGGGAAGTAGGCCGTTTCAGTGAATCTTTGGGGATTCTTTTGATTCCTTGGCCCGTTTTGCACCGAAAAGGCCCGAAATCGCCCGATCGTGCCAAATTAATCTGGTTTAAAGACAACAAAGGACCAATGACAGAGATTAAAATGTATCAGATCAAATCTTCAATTAACAAGCATGTCAAAGAGTATCAGCAGGCGGTAGAAGCCATCAATGTAGTGGCAAAGAGTATCAACGAAAATCTTAAGCAGCGGCCCAATGCAGCAGAACATTTAATACCTTCTAGCAGAGTCAAAGAAAGAGGGCAAAGCCACTCAAACACCCTCAAATTATAATCATTGCACATTTAACTCACACCAGATCAGAGTTACAGATCCCGAAGCATAGTTACTCCAACAACACCGTATCAAGCCTCCAAGGGCCACAATTGCACTCCTTTCGATTCAGCTACCTCTAGTGCAGCCCAAAAGACTTACTCGCATTTAATTCTAGCGACACTTAGGTTTTAGAAAAGCTTTTCCAGCAGACCTGTTTAGGTCAATTGTAATGAATGACTTTTTGATATTTTTCTTATATATACCACCCTAAAACATGTAGGGGTTGGTTGGTTGGTTAGTTAGTGAGTCGAAGACATTGCTTAATCTTCTTCTCAGCATTTTATCCAAGCAGAGACCCGCACTGTAACTGTCATACTTTCTATAATCAAAGATTGATGAAAGCATGGATTTCGAAACTGCTTGATGTGTTCAATTGGCCAAGGAGTGATTATGGAATTCTTGTGCTTCTACATGATTCAATAAGTGTTTCTCACCTCTGTTAATTTTCATGATTTTTCCACCATTCTGCCAACTAAATTGCAGAAAAAAAAAGAATAGCTTAAGATTTGTTTAACTACACCTTAAGTTCAATTTCTGCATTTTTTTATGTTTTCATCAGAAATAGCTATGAGCATGTATACTTAAATGATCTTGTTTACACTGTTTCTTTCACATATGAATGAGAATTTAGGAATTCTTAACTGCTCCTAGATCACCATTCATCCACTTCTCCTCTTTTTTAGTATGATGAAATGATTCTCCTTTGCCTTTCATCTCTGATTTCCATCATTCCATCCCTTCGGTAGTTTGATAATTGTATCATGTGTGGTTGTCTTGCTCCTTAATCCTCTTATGACCAAGAAGACGCAGTAGCAAGCCTTAATCTATGACTCCACGCCCAATGGTTTGAAACTTATCACACCTTACCTTGCCTTTTTGCTTGAGATTTCTACCTTCCATCCAAACCCAAACAAAAAACCCCTGAGCCAAAAGCTAGCCTAAAATAATCAACAAAGTTGAATCATTAAGAGAGAGCCCTCTCTAATTGCAGGTGGGTTAGAACCTGTAATCCAAAGATTGATTTGTGGTTACCTCGGCCGTATCCCTAAAAAGGAGCCTAGGGACAACCTGAGTGATAACATGAGGGTTTAATAGGAGGGAGCCCATCAAAATAGTGAGAATCCAACAACACCCCCAAGTGCTCAAAATCTTCACAAGACATTATTGGATGGGGTTTTTAGAAAAATTCAAAGGGTATGATGATGAGGTGGCTCAAGAATTTGCTCTCTCCCTCATTCCACTCACCAGAACTCCATGCCATTGTTGTGGTAAGGGGCCTATATATAGAACTCACCCCTGATATTAGCAGATTCACCACACTACCCCTAGGAATACCATGGAGGAAATAATACAAAGGAGATAGCCAAGTTGCCAAAAGGAAATTCCTTTTAGAAGGTGAGGAACCTACTGAGGAAAAAAATGGAGTAAGGAGGGAAAGTCTGCCATATCCATGGAATGAGGTAAGCTACTAACTAATCAAATACATTTCATGTGAGGGTAGGTATAGAGTGTTCTATGGCTATCATTTTAGGACCCTTGAAGAATTGATATTTGGAGCAAAAACACCCCCTCACCAAAGGTTCAGCATACCATACTTCCTTCTGCAATCACTAGTAGACTCAAGCATCAAACTGAAGGAGAGAAATCCCCAACAATTAGCTCACCATGGGTTAATTAGGATCCTTATAGAAGATTCCCTTCAAAACCTCAGAATTCCTATAACATGGTCAGTTTTCAGAGACATGCCAACAGAGGATGACATCAAAAGCTCTCACATATGTTGTTAGTCATACTATCAATGAAGAGGAAGAGATAAAGATTGAAGTAGAGGAAGAAGAAGAAAAGAAGGAAGAGGAATAAACAGAAGGAGATGAAGATGAGATGGATGAAGAAAGAGATGAAACAGAAGAAAATGATGAAGATGAAGATGAAGAAGGGAAAGAGAAGGAGGATGATGAAGAAACAGAGGAGGATGTTGAGGAGGAAACTGATAAAGATGTTGAAGATATACAAGAAGAAGAAGACATGAAGGACATAAAGGAAGAAGGCAATGGGAAAGAGGGGACAGAAAACAAGGAGGATTCACCTAGGGTGTCTCTAGAAGCCACTGAGAGAGAGGTATCAGCTTCCCTCACTGCTCTTAGCACCCCCATCAAACAAGAAGGAAAAAGATAGAGGCAGGCCCCATTATATTTCAGGACAAGAAAAAGCACAAGAATAAGAGAGGGGAAACCCCAAACATCAACGAAAATTTCTATTGTGATTGAAGACTCCCCTACACAAAAAGATAAAGTGCCTTCCCATAAATCTCCTATCACCTATGTGATAAGGCCTAATACTAGATCAACTTCCTCCAAGGGAAAGGAAATCCTACAGAATACACAACAAAATCTATAGGAAACAAAAATAGTCCTACAAGATACTCTGTTGAACCTACAGGAGGCACAGAAATTGGAAAGGGAGGTAGGGGAGAAGCAAGAAACTAAAGAAGAGGACCTAGAGGAAAAATAACCCAACCCCCAACCTAACCTGGATTCCTATTATAGGTTTATTGAAGGATGCAGGGTCATACCTCAAAATTTTGCTATCCCATTGTTCTTTGAGCTTGAGAAGGAGAGGGCCAGAAAACACCGATGGATGCAGATCACCAAATCAAAGGGGGTGGAATACATTGGGAACATGGAAGAGAGACTCAAGGAGATGGGCAAATAGCTAAGTGTCTTTAGAGACAGAGAGGCTATGATGAGAAATCAACTAGAGAAAGAAAATTCATGGTTGAGGGGACAACTGTAGGAAAGAGAGAATCAATTGGCCTATATGGCCAGTCTCTCTTTGGAAGAAATCCAGTGTAGGATGCCAGCTAAATCTTATGCTCTCTACCTCAAAGAACAGTGGTTGCAGTTCTAGATTAAGACCCTATCACAGAGAGGCACCATGTCATTTCAGGACTACAGGCAGTTCATTGATCTTTGTGATCAAAGTACACTAGAAGATAGGGCCAAAAAGGCTGAGTTTTATTTGAAAAACATGGCCCTAACATACATGAATGTATGGGACCCTAATTCCAAGCTAGGAGATTTATAATTAATTGTTGGATTGTGTTATATTCTTTCCATGACTAACCTACGTAGTGAATCGGGGGGTTAGAGGGGGGGGGGGGCCGGAGCTCCCCCTTCATTGCACCGATTGCGTAGTGGGGGGCAGGTAGCCCCCCTCTATGGGGTCTAAGGCAGCGCCCCGAGAAAATTTGGCAAACCTACCTATGGTTTTTCGTTCCATGGTTGTGGATGCAATGGTTTTCGGTCTATGGTATTGGATGCTTCGGTATGTATAAATATATATTATAACATTGAAAGGAACAAAATGGAAAATCAAGCTGGTAGTCCTGAGTTTAGGATCCAGTGGGAAAATCTCTATGTATATGTGTTTTATGTGTTATGCTCTCACATTTTTTTATTTTTCTGTGTTTTAGAATTTGTATGCAGGTAATTTATGTACGGGGTTAAAAGCTACATTTGGTGTCAGAGCTATTTTGGCTTCAAGGGGATGCCTTTGTTGCTGAGGGGTTTCGCTCAAGCCTGTGGTAGACCCTATTCAATGGGAGATCGGTGAGATCGATTTTGGTGGTGAAAGAAGATGGCGAGCAGTGGAAAGATGGAGATCAAGAAATTTAATGGTCAGAGTTTTGAGTTGTGGAAACTCAAGATGGAGGATATGTTGGTGGATAAAGATTAGTGGATTGTGGTAGATCTGGGTACTAAACCAACATGAGTGTTTGATGAAGAATGGAAGAAGTTGGATTGAAAGGCAAAGGGAACAATATGATTGTGTGTCTCAGATTCAGTATTGCTTAATGTATCAGGGGAAGCTATGGTGAAGTCCTTGTGGGACAAGTTATGGATTTTGTACCAATCTAAGTCTCTGGTGAATAAACTGTTTCTACGGAAAAAGTTGTATAACCTAAGGATGAAAGATGGAGACTTGGTGACAGAGCATATGAACACATTTAATACTATGGTAAGTCATTTATCGTCTATTGATATTAAAATTTCAGATGAATATAAGTGCATCAATTTGTTGTGTTCTCTACCAGATTCATGGGATAGTCTAGTTATTGCAATAGGTAGAAATGTAACTGCCTTGCAGTTTGATGAAATAGTCTCATCCTTGCTGATGGAGGAGATGAGATGGAAAAATATGGAGAGCCAGAATGGTGATGCCTTGTCTATACGAGGACGGTCCCAGAACATAAACAAAAATAATTCATCGAGTGGGAGATCTAAATCTCTAGGAAAACTTGTAAATGTGGTGCTGGAAATATCGAAAGGAAGGGCACTACAAAAGGGACCATCAATCTAAAGCTCCTAACAAAGGAAAGGGATTTGATGATGGTTCTTCTGCAGAGGCTAAAACCACCTCAAATGAAGGTGGGGATGTATACTTGGCTTCTTCAAGTACACATGTAGATCATGAGGCATGGTTGATTGACTCAGGTGCATCCTTTCACTTCACTCCCCACAGAGAGTGGTTCTATGAGTATGATAAATACGATGGTGGTGATGTATTCTTAGGGGATGATAGGAAGGCTAAAATCTTTGGTTGCAGAAATGTAAAGTTGAATTTTCAAGGTGGAAGGGTTAGAAAACTTCCAAGTGTTCTGCATATTCCTGCATTAGCCAGAAATCTAATTTTTGTAAGCAAGTTGGATGATGCAGGTGTAAAAACAGTGTTCGAGAAGGATACCCGCAAGATGGTTCAGGGAGCATTGGTATTGATGCAGGGATTTTGGACTGGAACTTTGTACATGCTTCAAGGTAGCACTATTTTTTATGGGTGCAACAGTTCTGTGGTTCCTGAAAGTGCAGTAGAAAATCTAGTGGTCTCTGGAGAGAAGACCATGTTGTGGCATCAAAGGCTTGGACATATTGGAGAGAAGGGCCTTCGAATACTTCATGGTAAAGGTATGGAGAAGGTATCAGTAATAGCTCTCTAGATTTTTATATCTGTGAAAATTGTGTATATGGGAAGCAAAATCAGGTGAGTTTCCCCTCTGGTGGTAAAAGGGCGAAACAAATATTAGAGCTTGTGCACAGTGATGTGTTTGGACTTGTGAAGGTTCCATCACTGGGTAAGTCTATGTACTATGTATCATTTATAGATGACTTCTAAAGGAATACATGGATATATTTCCTTAAAAATAAATCTGAAGTCTTTGAAAGGTTTAAAGAATTTAAGGCTCTGGTGGAAAACTAGACAGAGAAGAAGATAAAGGCGTTGAGGACAGATAATGGTGGAGAGTTTTGCAATAAGGAATTTGAAGAATTCTGTAAGAAGTGTGGTATAGCACAGTAGAACACTATTCCATATACACCTCAGCAAAATGGAGTTGTAGAAAGAATGAACAAGAAGTTGATTGAAAGGGCAAGAAGCATGCTCAGTGGTGCTAGGTTAGGACAAGAATTCTGGGCAGAGGCAGTGGAGACAGCATGTTACCTAGTCAATAGATCACCTTCATCAGCATTGGAGGATAAAACTCCATAAGAGGTATGGACTGGTAAGAAACCCTCTCTTTCACATTTAAGGGTATTTGGATGTGATGCATATGTACATGTTCTAAAGGAGAAACAAACCAAGTTGGATAGTAAATCTAAAAAGTGCATCTTTATTGGGTATAAGGATGGTTTAAAGGGTTATAAGCTTTGGAACCCAGCAATAAGGAAGGTTGTGTACAACTGAGATGTGGTGTTCAAAGAGGTGAAAGATGTTATTAAACATGAATTCCAACCAAAGGAACCTGAGAAGATAGAGTTTGAGCTAAAGGAGGAAGAATCGGACTCTATAGCAGAGGAGGAATTAGAAGATGAAGAGCCACAAACTCCAGGTGTGAGAAAATCAATTAGAGAAAGAAGGAAACCAGAAAGGTATGGTCCATCTACTTTCTATTCAATTTTTTTTTTATCTATTACTGATGATGATCCCAGAACTGTGAAGGAAGCAGTAGATTCAGAGGATGGAAAAATCTAGAAAGAGGCCATGGTTTATGAAATGGCATCTTTGCACAAAAATGAGGCTTGGGATCTGGTGGAGTTGCTAGCTAGAAGGAAGCCCATTGGCAACAAATGGGTTTTCAAGAAGAAGACAAATGTAGAAGGAAAGGTGGAGAAATACAAAGCTTGGTTGGTAGAAAAAGGTTATTCCCAAGTGCCAGGAATTGATTTTGGTGATATTTTTTCTCCTGTTGCCAAGGTAACTTCTATTAGATTACTTTTATCTGTTGCTGCTGCTTTTGATTTTGAGGTAGAACAGATGGATGTGAAGACAACATTTCTTCACGGGGATTTGGAAGAGGAGATCTATATGAAGCAACCTGAAGGCTTTGTAGTGAAGGGCAAGAAAGAACTGGTATGCAAGTTAAAGAAGTCTCTGTATGGGTTAAAACAGTCACCAAGGATGTGGTATCATAAATTTGATAAATTTATATGGGGACTTGGCTTCACCAGAAGCAAAGAAAATCACTGTGTGTATTTTAAATTAATTGGTGACCGTGTTATTTATCTAGTCTTGTATGTGGATGATATGTTGCTGGTTGGAAATGACAAAGAAATTATCGAGGATTTGAAGACCCAATTTTCATCCAAATTTGACATGAAAGATCTTGGTGCTGCAAACTATATTTTGGGCATGGAAATTAAAAGAGATCAAGCAAAGAGGAAGATCTGGTTAAACCAGAGGAAGTATGTTGAGACAATATTATAGAGGTTTAATATGCAGGATAGTAAACTAGTGAAGGTTTCTATTCCTGTAGGTGTAAAGTTATCTGCTGAACAGTGTCCAAAGACACAAGAAGAGGAAGAGGATATGTCCCGTGTTCCATATGCAAGTGCAGTCGGTAGCCTGATGTATGCAATGGTCTGTACTAGACTAGACATTGCACGTGCAGTGGGAGTATTAAGCAGGTTTATGTTAAAACCAGGGAAGGAACATTGGATAGCAATGAAGCGGGTTTTTAGGTATTTGCATGGCACTACAGATTATGGTTTGTGCTACCAAGGAAGACCAAGATTGGAAAGAGTTTTGGATATTCGTGGCTTTGTTGATGTAGACTAGGCTGGAGATTTGGATCAGAGAAAATATACAGGTGGGTATGTGCTTAACCTATTTGGAGGTGCAGTTAGTTGGATGAGTAAGAAACAATCTGTAGTGGCACTATCAACTACAGAGGCAGAATAACATGGCAGCCACTCATGCAAGCAAGGAAGCAGTTTGGTTGCAGAGATTGTGTTCAAGTATGGGGTTAGTATAGGGAGCTATAAGGATATACTATGACAGCCAAAGTGCAATTTTCTTGGCAAAGAATGCTTATCATTCAAAGACAAAGCACATTGATGTGTATCACTTTGTGAGGGATAGACAAAAAGGTATTGTTGGTAAAGGTGGACACTTTGAAGAATATTATAGAAGCATTGACAAAATTTGTGAGCTCTGAGAAGTTCTCCTAGTGTAGAGAAACAATGGGTGTTTCAGGGCTAGAAAAATGACCAAGCGTTCTTGTGGCCCCCTATGGAAATAAAACAACAAGTGGGAGAATGTTGGGTTCTGTTATATTCTTTCCACAACTAACCTAAGTAGTGAACCAAGGGATTAGAGGGCGGGCGGAGCCCCCCCTTCATTGCGCCGATTGCGCAGTGGGGGGGGTCACAAGGGGGGTAAAAGCCCAGCTTTTCTAGGGGATTTGAGGGGGGTGAATAGCCCCCTCTACAGGGTCGGGGGCAGCGCCCCGGGAAAAAAGAATTTTGGACCCTATATTAGGTTGGGCGAACCTACCTATGGTTTTTCGGTCCATGGTTTTGGACGTAATGGTTTTCAGTCCATGGTATTGGATGCTTCAACATGTATAAATATGTATTGTAACATTGAAAGGAACAAAATGAAAAATCAAGCTGGTAGTCTCAGTTTTGGGATCTAGTGGGAAAATCTCTATGTATATGTGTTTTATGTGTTATGCTCTCGCATTGTTTATTTTTTGTGTTTTAGAATTCGTATGCAGGTAATTTATGGATGGGGTTAAAACCTACATTAATGGCTTTGGCATCATGGATGAACCATGGGGAGTCAAGGGCTGCAAAGATGAAAAGGATATTGGCAAGAGAGAAAACTAAACCTCTTGTGATTAGATCTGAACAATCAAATCCCATGGCCCTCACTAGTACCCATAATTTGATTGCAAATGATAATCAGCTAGCACCTAGATGTCTTGTTTCTCAAGAACAAGAAATTTCACATTTTGAGGACATGTTTAGGTTGCTAGGAGATGATAGCATACATTCTTACTAGAGGAGATGGAACACACTACCATACAACTTAAAGATAAGAGAGTATCACTCTCCTCAAAGGTTGAGAGAGGCACTAAACAGGACACCTATGTATATTCAATCTATGCAAAGGTTGAAAGTCAATTGGATTGGCCTAAAACTTAGTCCACCACTACTCTTAGGGATGCTAGAATGGAGGTAGGAAGAAGAAGAAAAGAGGTAGTGGGAGGAGATAGAAAAGAAAGAAAGCTTCTATGAACAAGAGGAGGAGACCACAGCAGAGGCATGGGATGTCAGGGAGGCCACTAGAGCCATGAAGGATATGGATATTGATTAAGTTGCTCAAAGGATGAGCAACACTTTCAGTAGGGGGTGATGATGAGTCTCATAATTAGGTAATTATATGGGCTTTAATTCACCTCTTAGCTTAGTCAAACCAACTTTTCTCATAACTTATTACATTTTTTTTTTTAATGAGGTGAGTTAGAGTTGGATATTATGCGTAGTGGACTAATATGCATTGAATGTGGGATTAAAGGAGAAAATCAAGGAATTTTGGAAAAGAATAAGGTCAAAGCTCGAATGGGACAAGGGAGAGGGATTGTAGGAGGTGACTCCTCCTCATTTACTACTCCT
The DNA here is from genome assembly GCA_000404065.3 of Pinus taeda. Taxonomy (NCBI): domain Eukaryota; kingdom Viridiplantae; phylum Streptophyta; class Pinopsida; order Pinales; family Pinaceae; genus Pinus; species Pinus taeda. Next base: position 16,863 of record APFE030824920.1, on the reverse strand, counting down.
CCATTCGAATATTCCTTCATTCATCACATTAGCTCGGAGTGCAAATAGCCAAATCATGGGGATTAGAAGGCAGCCAAGCAAGTGAGAGACAAGCACCAGTTTATCTCAAGTTTGGGAGCCAAGCCTCCCTAATTTTAAGGAATTCATTAGGGACTTCAGCTGTATAAGTAGAGAGGTTGTAAAACTCTAAGTTATTTTCAAGCTGCAATACTTGTGAAAGTTCTATTGATGTAATTTGTTGTTTTGGTAATAAGAATGAATTTTGTTTTGAGCGAGCACTGAGTTAACTCAGAGGGCTAAATATCTTGGGTTAGGGCCCAAACTAGCATCCAAGGCTCTTCTTTCTTTTGTACATGTATGTTTAGTGTAGTTCCATAGCTTCATTGTTAAGTTGCTTTTAGATGTATTTCCATTACAAGTAGTGTAGACTAGACTGGTTGTTATTTAGTTTGCTTCCATTTGTGCCTTAATTCAAGTAGAAGGTTAGCAAGGATAAAAAGGATCACCACAAGGTTGTCAACAGCTATCTCGGCCTCACTTCCTCTCTCTAGGATTATGACTTGAGGAAGGGACCCTTAAGCAGCCCCAAAAACACAAATTTCTAGTTCTTTTATGAGATTTGGAGTTTGATGTCTTTAAATTATTATTTGGTTAGTTTTGCAAGGTAGATTTCCATTGTCATATTTTTCATCTTTATCACTGCAGTAGATCTCATCCATGCTTTCATTCCCTTCAACAACTTTCTTCATGCATAGTATAGGCAGTTAATCCATTAATTATGCTTTTCTAGTTTATGAAAATGTATCTTGTTTGCATAGTTTTTTTTAAGACACACATGTTTTATGCAGAGTATGTGCTTCAGGAGGATACTAAGACTTCATGGCTAGCATCCACCTTCCACTCCATCCACCTTAACCATCCCTTGTTTTCACCATCACCTTCACTAGTTTTTCATAATTTAAATCCTTCCAAGCACATTGAGCGAATCTAGCCATCTACTATCTTGGATATTGACTTTTGAGTGATCCTAGACCTTCTCCCACTCCATTCCACCCATCACACACCTTTCCTAGGCTTTCCATCACCTCCAACAGCTCGCATTTTTCTCTCAGATGTATCATGTAGGTTCACTGTAATTCCTATAGGATCATCCTGTAGCTTTCTAGTAAATCCTGTAAGTTTTCCTAAAATGGCCTATTTTAAGGCCGAATCGATGGAAAACCTCTAGGAAGTCACCAAAGGCCTCTCAAGGGTCCTCAACACCACCCAACCATTTCATAACCCTTCCAGCCATCCTCAAACATCCTAAATTCACCTGCCACATCCATAAAAGAAATTAGTTTGCATACTTGATTTTGCATAAAAAAAACAAAAAAACATAAATAAATTTAGTTCAATCTCTTTACTTCCACATTAGTGTTGTTTGATGCTTCTTACCTCTACAACTTATATAATAGAATTTGTTTCATGTTGATCTAGCATTTCTGCCTAGCATAGCTTCTTAAATGGTTAATTAGGGAATGATGTGATTTAGCATTACATGTCTACCTTCTCCATTATTGTAATATAGTAACTCTCTCTTAGAGTAGATTTACCTCTCTTCCATCAAAGAATCAAGCTTCGTCTGACTCCATAGAAGCCTGCTTGGAACCCTAGTGGTCTCTCGCCAACTGAACAGTGACAACAAGCAGAACCATCACTTTTACTTGTGCATCCAACACTATCACCTCCAAGTTTGTACAAACACTGGGTTGATAAGTAAAGCTAGTAGCCCAAGAGTTGCAGCATCCTTGTTGCAATACTAGTGCTCATCAAAACCTAGGCTTTGAAACCATGTTGGGAAATCAAGAGGCTTTATAATTAGATTATATTTTTCTTTCTTTGGTAACTACTTATGAAATTTGTTTGATTCTTATTTATCTAATTATGTTCTTCTTCATCAAAGAACTATCAAGACTAAAACATGAAGATCACAAGAATGTATAGAACAAAATGTATAGGCTCCAAGCCAAGGAAAAACTCCTCAAAGGGTGGAACCTAGGAAATTATCTTCTTATAGAATCAAATCAAATGAGACATCCAAGACCTTTCCACCCTCCTAGAAGCCAAGTTCAACCTTCCTTCTACTTATATTTTGGGCCTCCTCTTTCTTTGTGAAAATTTCATATTATATGCTCCAAATTGTGTGTCCAAAATGAACTCCAACTTTCTTCTATTTATACTTTTCCAGCGGGGTGAAAATAGTCATGTCCCTTGGGGTAGAGCCTACATGATAGGCAGGGTTAACTTGACTTCAGTATTTTTTCACAAATACATAATTAAAAATTATTTTTCTTTTTTCTTTACAATAGGTCCAAATAGGACTTTGACTCTTTGACTCAATAAAGCCTATAAGCCTGAAGAACATGCTTATCTAAATAAAATAATAATTCTTGAGCATGAAACCAATGCTTCAAAAAATAATATTTATTTTTCTTCTTTTTCATTTTACATCAAATATATAATTACATAAGTTGAATAATAATTATGAAGACTGGGCCTAGTTACATTTTCCAACAGAACCAACCTAAAAATGCAAACAACCAAAATAAGTTTGACTCCTAGAAACTCAACCCTATTTGAATTCCAATTGACTAGGCAACTCCATAATGAAAAACATTAGACAGAGCTAAACTAGGTAGAAGGACATTAGAGGAATTAAACCAAAAAATCCCCAACATGAGGGATATAGGACTAGAGAAGGAAGATGACAAAAAATCCACCAGAGGCTCTAAGGCTTGATACCTAATAAAAAATAGTGCAACACAAGAAATTTATGAGGGAAACTAGCAAAGAACCATCCCTAGGAAAATAATGAAAGATATAATTCATATAGCATGGGAGAAACTATTACCTAGAAAAAGTTTCCCTAGAATGTTGGGGTTGATAGAAACCTTGACTATAGAAGCTCAATGATGGCACTAAAAAACTCCACTAAGAGAAGAAACTGAGTCAATGGGATCCCTACTCTTTTTTCTATGAAAACTTGAGGACCTATATCAACGACGCCTCCCACTCCCCCAAACAGATACCTTAAACTCCCAAATACTGGAAGTAAATGTAGATTTTTATTGTAGATTCAAACTACAGATTCTAATATGCTAAAAAGTTGACTTGAATATACTCTACTCATCAGCGGAAACAAAAATTGATCGATGAAATCACGAAGAAGAAAGGGAAGAATTTCAATCACACATAACACAATAATTTTTCTGGGGAAATCCTTAGCTAAAAACCTCTGCAATCGGTATATTGCATTAACCAAAAGATGTGAGAAGACAATATAATGCTTGTTCAACCCAAACAATCTTTGCACAAGTACAATCTCACTCATTGTTTCACAACCCAGCGAAGCCAATACTTACCCAAATATGTGGCCTACCAAGCTCCTACTTCCTTGTGTTTTCCCTTGGGAATTAACCCATATTTAATTGGGAAATTCCTCACTTATGACTACGTAATCTATCCATAGGCCTTCCTCTGATTGCATGCATCTCAATTTAATTTAGATGATTTTATAAATCATAGTACAATGTCCTTGAAATCTAATATCAACTGGGTCTTCCTCTGAACTAACATGCATGAGTTATTTTTGATTGAATTATTCATTATCTGATTGATCACTTCATGTAAATTAAATCCAATTTAATTCACTTAACCACTCACTAGTTCCTCCAACTATTAGAACTAGTTTAACTTAATTTGACTCCATTAAATTGAATCAAATAATTACAACTCAATAAGAACTCAACCTATGCCCCTAAAATTTAGGGATCACTCTACATGAATATAGATAGAATTCCAACTCGAATTTGCTGAGACAACTAAGTCAACTTAACTTAGTTAACTGCTACAAGTTTCTATGAGAATAGAGTTACAATTTAATTCAAGGACAGATTAATTTGGGATTTTCTTGTTGCTATTTTTAATAGTAGGAGAAATTGAAAGTTGGTGTTGGTCACCACTGCTACTACACCTTCAACATGTGACCCCCGAGCTAGAAAATTTGAAGCCTCACTCCACTTATTAGTCAAGTTATCTTTAGTTTTAGACTCCACTATGTAACAAAAAGGGAAATAAAATATCACCAATAGCAAGGGTGTAATTCGAACCGTGAGCATAAGTAAATATCCATGAAATAACATACCAAACCAAGGGTCCTAACAAAAATAAAACATCACACAAAAGGAATTAAGGTCTCACATGTTACATGCAAGGGAGGGGCTGGCCATGCCACCCCCCATATTGATTGTAGTAGGAGGCAATGGGGTGGCAGGCACCCCTCCTAACCTCTATCAACATTTGTGCTTGCACCCTGATTGGTTGGTGTCTATCTACATCCAAAGTAGATTGGAAAGGAGCTTTCTAGCTTGCTAGATCCTAATCATACTATGATTCATTCAAGCGCGTGTTATTGTCTTGACATCCTATATCAGCTAGATAGTCAGTTGCCTTGTTAATAGATTTCCTCAAGTGAGATGCAAAAACATACTAAATGTTTCTAACCAAAGTTTGGAAGTGAGAAAAGATACATTCCAGTCTCCATTTGCTAGACACTTTTTCCACCAATGATCCATACAATAGATTCTTAAAATCTAAATTACCAACTGAGAATCCCCATCAATTTGAAGTTATGAATATCCCACTTCAATTTCCACAATAAACATTCTTTCAAGAGCTATGAATTTTTTCTTATTATTACTAGTAAATGCATAAGTTGTTGTAAATGTCTTTAAAAATTTACAATACCAATCATGGAAAATACCCCCATAGCCTGCCTAGCCGAGATTTCCTTCAGAGGCACATTCAAAATTGAGCTTGACAAAACCCATGGGAGGGAGGAAAAAGAGGGTGATAAACCTCTTGGAGTAGGGTTATTAGGGATCAGAGAAGAAATTATAGGAGATAGGTCCAATTTGGAGACAATCTCAACTTCTTTTGGATTCACCTCCTAGGTATCCTAGGACCGTTATTCACTGCGAATTTTCTCTTGAATATGTTTTTTTTTAGCAGCTAGATGGAATATGCCTCATTGTATTCTTGCTTAAATATCCTTCTATTCCTTTCCTTCCATAGGTCCCGCATGATGAATCCTAGAGCCGAATTCCAAGCTCTGTTAACCACTAGGTTTCTGAAAATGTTAGGTCACCAGAGCTCAATTGTTTCCACTACACTATTGTAGTTGTTATCAGAAGGCCTGAAAGTTACCAATATATTTCCCCATAGATATTTAGCATAAGGACATATATTCAATAAATTTTCCATCGACTCCTCCTGATTCCAACAAAGAAAATAGAGTGAAGGTCCCATATGCCCTTTCTTACTTATTTGGTCCCAAGTGAAAATTATTTTCCAGCCTACCAACCAGAGGAAGTGAGCTACCTTGGGCCAAAGACCATTCATCCATATTTTCCTCTAAATAGAATCTCTATGGATATCCTAATGTCTATTTTTAAGAGATTAGGTTTCCTTTAGAGTAAATATACATTTGTTCTAATAGCCCCACCTAATTTTACCCTGGTCCCAAGATAAAGATAATTTTTTATGTTGGAGATCATTGGCTAAAAAATAATGGGAATAAAATTATAAATAATTGGATGAGGTGTCCAATATTTTATCAATTTCCATTCTCTCCATAATCCAGAGCCTTGATTTGGTTTCTAGAAGTTTGCAACAATAAAGAGTTGTTGTTCTATGATGAATGCTTCCAAATATCTTAGGTATGCACAATGCCCTATGCATGGCATTTGTTTCTAGGAATCCTTCCAAAGTAATGCACATATACCATCCCAAATTCCCCAAAACGCATGTCATTGAATCGAGCTTTGATTATTCAAATCCAAATTCTAGATGGATGACCCAAGAGGATAATCAATTGCATGTAATTTATCTAACTTGGAGGATAAGTGCCATACTTCTATTCCATATTTCTTCCATGGCTTTGCTCCACCCTGTAGCCAATGGCACCATAATTTTGTTCCCAACACATTATTCAGGATTTTTAGATCCCTCAAGCCCAAACCCCCTACCAATTTAGGGAGATATATCTTGTATGAGGCCACAAGTAACAATTTATTGTCCTTATTTGATTCTCTATAATGGAAGTATCTATAAAGGGAGGTGATAGATTTAAAAATTACTTTAGGTGTAGCCAAATCTGACAATTGGTAAACATGAAAAGCTTGCAACACTAATTTGAGAAGAATGAGGAGGCTTGCTAGGTTTAGATAATGAAATGCCTAGTTTTCAAGCTTATTAAATTTCCTTCGAAGAATGCTCTACCAACATGCCAATTGTGGAGAGTTCTCCACCAAGGGAGCTCCCAAATATTTGGATGGGAGAGATATGATTTTTAATTCCAAGAGGTGAGCCAAATGGCATTGGAGGTATTAAAAAAATAAATATTGGATCTTTATCTATTTATCTTGCTTCTCGAAGCCTCCATGAAATAATTAAGGATTGATTTTAGACTCAACGATTCCTTCACCATGAGTAAGGAAAAGAGCACAATATCATCAAAAAATCATTGATGGTTGATGGGAAAATCATTTCCATACATATGAAGCCCCTGAAGATTGGATTGGTGCTGAGTGAATGTAAGATATCTACCTAGACCCTCTACTACCAAGATGAATACAAAAGGGGAGATAGGATCCCCCTAATGAAGACCACTGGAGGGATTAAAGGATAGGTACGAGAGCCATTCAAGAGGATATAATAAAAATGAGTACAAACTAAGGACTAGATCCAAGTCACCCAAATGGGAGATTAGTTGAAGGCAAGGAGGGTGGAAAAAAGGTGACGCTAGTTCAATATATCATAGGCCTTGGATAGGTATAGTTTAATCAAAATTCCAACTCATTTTGATTTTTCAAAGAATGAATTACCTCATGAGCAACAATAATCTCATCAAGAATTTGACAGCCTTCCACAAAACTAGTTTGTTTGGTAGAGATGATATTTCTTAAGAGTGGCTTAAGGAAGTTAACAATAACTAATGATATTATTTTATAGATCACAATATAGAGATAAATAGGATGGAAACCACTAGGAACATTAGATCAACCTATCTAGAATTAAAGTAATAAAAGTGGCATTAAGACTAAACGATACCTTCTGATATCAGTGAGAATATTACACTAATTCATGAACTTCTAACCAAGTAAAGGGAAAATAGGCTTGAAAGAAATTAGTGGTGAATCCATCAAAGGAAAGATATTTATTCTTAGGAATTTCCATTACCACTTCCTCCACTTCAGTGGATGAGATCTCTCTCATCAATGCTTCATTATGATTCAAAAATATGAGATTAGGGATATGCACCATGATGTGTTGAATATTAGCATCTATATTATGAGTGGGATTGGTGAGCAGGGCTTAGAAAAATGAGGATAATTCATGCTCCACCTCATTGTTCTTTACCAGACACTAACCATCATGGGATGAAAGGGAAAATATCATGTTATTATGACAATGTTTGATCATAGCCTTATGAAATAATTTAGAGTTTTACTCACCTTCTTTCATACATTCCATACAAGATTTATTTTTTTTCATAATGTTTCCTCTTGTTTTGTTTTCTCCATTAATCTAGTTGGTTGATGAGAAACTCTTCTTCCCTTATCAAATCATCTGAATGACCAATAGAGATTATCTTTTGTTGAACTTGATTCTCCTAGTTATCCATGATATGTTTCTTTATAAATATATTTCCAAACTCATTCTTGTTCCACTCCTTGATTTTTAGCTTCAATCCATTGAGTTTCAATTGGAAGGTATGCAAAAGGTTGACTCCATGGACTTGCAACTCTTCCCAACAACCTTTATATTTTTCTAGGAATTCAATATCTAGTAACCAAAAACTTTTGTATCTAAAGGGGCGATTATGAGGGGCCACCTTCAGATCTAGCTCCAAACGAATTGGATAATGGTAAGATCCAATACTAGGAAGAATACATGCTTTATAAGTAGATCTCTACCCATTAAATATTTAGAGACAAGGAATTGATCTAGTCAACTAACAACTTGATGTCTCCCTCCTCTCTAGTTGTTCCAAGTGTGGATCCCATTAATGGTTTTAAGGTCTGCTACCTAAATTTCATGAATTATCTCTACGAATTGTTGCACCTCTAAATACATTCTTCTTATTCATCCATTATTTTCTTCCATATATTTAATTATATTAAAATCCTTATTGGTGACCTAAAGTTCATCCTGCTAGATGGATCAGATTGTTTTAATGTCTATCATAAAAGTTGATTTCTGTAAGGGTATATGTATCCCATAGTAGCTGTTAGGTAATCTATTTCTTTTGAGCCTGTATAATGAAGTTTGTCTGAGACAATGTGACACAAAGAAACACAGTTTTGAATGGAGACTTCTAAGGGCTTACATAGAATAATTATTCCACCAATGCTTCCTTTGGCATCCAAGTGATTTCTTCACATCCTTTCCAACAACAATTAGCTATAATCTAAACCTTCTCACTAGATATTTTAATTTCTTGAAGCATAAATATAAAGGGTTTTTCCTTTATTACTCTTTCTCTAAGATAACTATGTTTACCTAAGTTGTTGAGGTTGTGGATATTCCAAGAGATTATGTTGATTGGATAAGATGTTGGAGGGAGGAAAACACCACCATCAATACAGTTACCTAACCATAATTCACCAAATTCTCTTTAAACACCTGGATTGAGGCTTGGGTGGAACATCTTCCCCTTTTATTAAATTCCTTATGAAACTTTTTTTTGCCATTGTTTCCTTAAGTGTGAACCTAAAATCCCTTGGTTGATGATGTTGACTCTCCTTCCATTTCCTCTTTTTGGTTCCTCAATCTGAGACAGGTGTTCTAGAATTAAGATAACTGGAGTTTAGGGATGGTAGTGGGATCTTTATTACTCCATTATTTCAGTATATTTTCCAACACTTTTTCATCATGGCTTAGAGTCTCGACTTCCTCCTCAATATCCATTTCCACTTCCTCTTGCATAGGGGTTTCCTCTATGGTCAAGATTTTGAGAGGCGTTTTTGGGGTTTTATGATTCAGGTTAGCTTGATATTGGACCTCTCCCACATTTGAGTTAATATTCATAATATATTTAGGAAAATTTATATCCTCATTGGGGTTTGATAGCATCATGAACTTGTTTTGGTCAGGAGTGGGATTATCCTTTTTGGGACGTTATGAATTTCTATAGTTCCTTGTTCTAACAACCACAATTTGAAAACTATTTAGATGACTTTTTTATTATTCATCTGTAATTTTACTTGGCAAATCAAGAACTCACTAAATAAATGTTTGTACCCATGGCACCATGGCACTAGAAGGGCACATGCTCATAGTTTAAGGGAAGGAACCAATTTTCATCCTAATAGGAAATCTCAATAAATTTCGGGGAAGGTTGGGAAATATTAATATACAAGAAAATTATGGTATATGAGGTATATCTTCCACGCTTGGTTACATAAGAAATATTCAAAATATATCCTATAGATTTTCCAATTCCTTCGAGAATATTTGGGTCCCATAATTCTTCAAGGAGAGAAAACAATCTCACTCATACCACAATTGTTAAAAACTATTTTTTTTGAGTTGTAATGCTCCTCCTAAAATCTAATGAAAAGTCATGCATTTTTATAGAAATATGGGTCATTTTCAAACACCTTAGTTTGATCTTCCAAATTGGAACAAATAACCATAAAGAAGCCTTTAGCCCCTAATTTCATGTCAATCTGGCCCTTTTCTTTCCATTTGAATTGGATCCACTTCACCAAATATTTCTCCAAAGGCCATTCTTTGATAAATTTATACATGAGGGAATGATATTTCATATATTGGATGTAGCCTTCTAGTTTATTAGATCAAACATCATATTTAGGGTTAGTTGCAGCTTCAGGAAGACTCTACTTTTGAACCGAGATTGCCATTGATCTCCCAATACTACATTCTCCTGAATATTTCCTTCGACATGATTAGCTCCTTGCCCACCACAATTTCATTGGTTTTCCCCAGTGATTTCTTGTTTGTAGGAGGGGTTTTCACCCTCCCCAAATGGGTATTCATTAAGTAAATCACAATCTTGTGCAGCACCAAAAACTGAAACCAATAAAATATTTCATTCATTAAATCACACTCCAAAGGCTTGGGTTTACAAACAATTACATGGATATTTATTTAGGATGGAAGAAATCTCTTGAATCTCTTCAAGAGAAACTTCTTCCTAGATAATTTGAGGAAGTTGAGAGTTATCTTCTCAACTTTAGGAAGCTATCCTAACTTCCTCTCTTGGTAGATCTGGGGTTGCACTTACAGCAAAGATAATCGTTTTCCACTGACATTGTCACCATAACAATGTTCTCCACCAACAACATTCTTCACCAGCATTTACCACTCCTCACACGCTAGTGAACTTCATTTATTTTCACAGGCTTCTAATTTGCAAAACTTGCCTGCCAATAGTTCTCTCTGATACTAACATTCTTCACTTATGTGGCAGAACTCAACAGACCACAATAAATTTCATAATTAACTTAGTTTTTCCCATGCTTTGATACCAAAAATTCGATGCAGGTAAAATAACATCTAACCATAGGCTTGCACTCATTAACATTAGCTCACAACACTACTGAAAACAACACAATAGGTATACACATAAACTAAAAATCATTAATTAATAAAACAAAATAATTACAAGAGAACTATTGGTCTATTCATGGCCTCTCATTCCTCATGCTCACTCACACACTTCTACATACATACATGCCACATAGGCTCTCCTCAATTTATACAAATGGATTTGAACCAAAATAGGTTCTAGAGCCCTAAACTAACACCCACAACATTTCTCCTAATTCCTAACATCTCTCATCTAATCTCTTATCCCTAGACAAGAGCTAACTAATCCATAATCTTCTCAAACCTTCCACAATACTCTTGAATCTTCTCCTATTTACAATAATCATCATTCTCTCTTAAAAAATATAGGAAAAATACATTAATTAATTAAATATTAGCTTTCTAAACTAACTCCTCTAATAAGAAATTGACCCAGGTTAGATGCACCTGCATCACAATCACCTGAAGAGATAGTTCAACCAAATATGATATGAAACTTAGCTGAAGATAGATTACAATTTGCAAGAAAATATGTAGAATAAAAAACCCAACCCTAGCAAAATGGATTCATAAATCCTTTTAGGAAATATTTTAAATAAGATGTATATTACATCAATAAATTTTTCAAGATGTTCATGGTGTCCATTCCAACATTATACGTCTTAGTTACAATTACAAAACTTGGGGGTTTAAAAAGGGGTGTTAATAGTGAACTATAGTTGTTTTAGAAACCCCTGATGGTCTTTACTTTGTTTCAAATTTACTCTATTTCTCAATGGATTCTCAACAATAATTTCAAAGATATCTCTCATGCTTGAGTTATATTTGGTGTGGATATCTCTATCTCTATAATGATAGCTTGGAGTGTCTAGTTTCCTTTGATATAATTCTTTCAAATCAACTGGCATCGAGAACCCAACAACAAAGGAGGTCTCCAATACACTTTGCAGGCAAGAAGAAATTAATTAGGCCACTAATAACACTCTTATTATAATCTCACTAAATTAGCATAGATTGAGTAGGTCAGTGCCTCACACAATGCCAATGGTATGCATCTTCTCCTCCATTAGCAATAGAGAACTAAAAAACTTGAAGTGGAATGCAGTCGTCTCCGCTATCTTTTTGTTATTTAACATATGGACACTCTCTCTTTAGCCTCCAACAATCTCTCACTTCAACTAGGACTATAAAGGATGACTCTTTCCTCCAAAAAAAAGATTATATGGACATAAAGGAACTAAGTTCCCTCCTTGTTAAGGAATGGAAAGCAAAAGTTTGTTCACAATTTTTATGTTTATCTATGTATTTATGGTTTGTATTTGTTTTAGGCCTATATGTGAAGCAATTTTCCTATAGGAAAATTGTAATTCCTTCCTAGAAAGGAATCTAAAGGACCTAGCAAAATATCTAAAGTTTTGTATCATCCTTCTAAATTCTTTGTTATGAAACCAACTCACAAAAAGATAGAAAATATAGATCAACGCCTTAGAATTCAGCCTCTTCGAGGGGTTAACCTACTTTACATTACACAAATGAACAATTCTTGGATGATACAAATGAAAATACCTCCTTTCTATATATAGGAGTCTAAGGAGTCATAATATAATCAGGGATGACATAACAATAATAATGTAAGGGCACAATAATAACAATAGTGGACTTCTATGGGGCACAATAATAACCATATGGGGACTACATGGGCACAAAAAATACAATAAGGGGGTT